>CM053793.1:660438262-660730762 GCA_028749045.1 Cupressus sempervirens
TAGAAACTCCTACATCAAGAAAGAATATGATAAAGAATCACCCCATCTAAAAAAATCATTGAAAGAAAAGACAAAGGTGTGACAAAAAAAAGTAAAGTAAATGAAGAACTATGCTTGATATCTCAAGTTGAGCCTAAGAATGTAGATGAAGCATGTAAAGATGATTATTGGAAACAAGCTATGAAAGAGAAATTAGATTAGATAATAAAGAATGAGACATGGGAATTGGTCCCCAAATCAATAGAAAAGAATGTGATAGCAACAAAATGGGTGTTTAGGAACAAGATGAATGAACAAGGAGAAGTTGCAAGAAACAAAGCAAGATTGGTATGTAAAGGTTACTCACAATAAGAAGGGATAGATTATGAGGAGGCTTATTCTCCAATGGCTAGAATAGAAGTAGTAAAATTATTCTTAGCCTATGAAACACATAAGAAATTCAAAGTATATTAGATGAATGTCAAATCAGCATTTCAAAATGGTGAACTCAACGAATAGGTATACATTAAGTAGCTTGAATGATGTCCTTTGACAGATGAAAAGGATATAGTATGCAAACTAAGGAAAGCATTGTATGGATTGAAGCAAGCATCCAGAACCTTGTATGCAAGGTTGGACAAACATTTGACAAAACTTGGATATAGTGAAGGTATGGTAGATAGTAATCTATATTAGAAAGAAACTAATGATGGTTTGATGATTTTAGTAATAGTTGTTGATGACATCATATTTTGAGGAAATGATGAAGAAAGTGAGAAGTTTGTAGAAGAAATGAATAAAGAATTTGAAATGAGTAAAGAAGGAACCTTTATTTCTTAGACTAAATACTTGAATGATTTAATAAAAAGTTTTGGTTTGGAAAAATGCAAACCCATTGGAACACCTATGGTAACTAGACAAAATTTATCTAAAATGAATGAGAGACCTATTGTTGAGAAAAAAAGAAAGTACAGATCTATGATCAAAGGATTGTAATATCTGACTTGCACAAGGCCAAATATATAAAATGAAGTTGGAATTGTTGCAAGATTTCAAGCTGACCCCAAATAAGCACATTATGCAATAGTAAAAAAACATATTTAGATATCTGAAGGGAACATCAAAGTTTGGATTATGGTATGATAGATCTAATGATTTCACTCTAGGTGCTTATACTGATGGAGATTGGGCTTGAAGTACAAATGACAAAAAAAGCACCAGTGGAGGAGCTTTCTTTCTTCCAAGAAGATTGGTTTCATGGTTAAGAAAGAAGCATGATTCTACACCTCAAAGTACAATGGAATCAGAGTATGTTGTATTAGCAAATAATTATAATTAAGTTATTTGGATGAAACAAATGTTGAATGATATAGATAGAAATCATTGACTTTGTTTTTATACATTGTGACAACACAAACATGATAAATATGTCTAAGAATCCAATGTTGTATTCAAGGACTAAGAAAATTTCTAATAAGTATAATATTTTGGGAGAAAGATTTGCAAAAAAGGAAATCAAATTGGAGTATGTGAGCACTAAATAGTAGATTGCGGATATATTCACTAAGCCTCTTCCCAAAGAGATTTTTGAGTATTTATGAGACATGCTTGAGGTTATGCCCCTTCCTATATCTAAGTAGAAGATGCAAGAGTGCATTAGTCCAGGTTAACAGAGCACCATTTTTTGTCTGGACTAATTTCTAGTGCTTTCTAAATGAGGGAGCATCTTTGATGGACATAGTCATCTAAGACTCTTGTTGTATATTGTTTTGAATAGTGTCTTTTGACACTTGAGCTAGTAAGTAGTAGTTGTTTTACAATTTGATACAGAGATGTTGGTTGCTAAAACCTTTGACATTAATGGCAATAGGGGAGAATGTTGCATTAAAAACATTTGGCATAAGCACAACATAGAATGAATATTTTGGTATAGAGCACATTGAGGTATAGCAATGGGGGAGAATGATTATAAAGAGGATTTGAAGATGAATAGTCTTTTGTTGGTGAACAGTCTTTTTGTGGTACTCTTGGAACTAGATTTTTTCATCTATGTTTCCATTAATGCCAAAGGGGGAGATTGTTAGAAGATTGGTTGAAAGCATGAATGCTGATGATATTCCTATGGGGGAGTACTAATATGATGATATGTTGCATTCATGACTAAGTCTGTTATTTTGGCCCACTTTTGGAACCTTTATTCAATGATAGCTTGATGTTTTGTGATATGCTCCAAGGCTATTATACTTTTCTCATCCAATTCCAAGAGATTCATTAATCTAATCCAAAATCTATCCATATCATCAACATATCCCTTCATAAATTTCATTAATGGAATCCTAATATTGGGTGGGAACACTAGCTCTTGTCTATAGATAAGTAAATAAGGAGATGTCCCAAAAGCAATTATTATCCTAACTCTATCTATCCATAATGTATAATTTAGCTAACTGTGCCAATATTTTGGATTTTCCTATAGTAGTTTCTTTATCACCGTGATCAAGTTCTTATTGGTGGACTCAGCCACACCATTCCCTTGGGGATAGTAATTTGAAGAGAACTTGATTACAGCCTGGTTATCTAGTGCCCATTGAGTAAGGAAGATCGATGCAAATGATGATCCATTATGGCATACTAGGAAGAATGACATACCAAACCTTGTGACAATATGTTCTTCCAAGAAATATGTAACCACCTTTGGCATGCAATTTCTAAAAGTTTTAATTTGTAGCTATGCAGATGAACATATGTCCCATAGATGATGGTGGATTTACTTGACCAATAAATTCTAGCCCCCACAATGGAAAAGTGCATACCTCAAGCACTAGTTGTAGTGGTATAGTTGGATGCCTTTCTCTATTTTCACTTGCTTGACAAATATGGAAAGAAAATACATGTTCAAATATATCCTTAAAGATGGCAGGCCAAAAATAACCTGACCTCAAAATCATATGTAGTGTAGCTTCTACTAATGTAAGACCCATTCCATATTTGTCATGAAACTATTCCAAAACTTCTTTCACTTCTTCACATCCCAAGCATTTCAAATAAATTCCCTTATAGTTCCTTTTGTAAATTTTTCTATCTTGCAGCATATAGGCTTCACATTTCATCTTGAATCCTTTATACTAGGAACTATTCATCGCATTGAGGTATTGATTTTGTCAAAGATAGTAAACAATATCTTGATACCAAGCATTAGTGATTATTCGTTCATCAATATCTACTTCAGACACCATGATCTTTTCTTCATTATCCATGTTGATTTTGTCATCAAATTAGAATTTTTTATCATTAACAATCTCATTGTCAGCTATCATCTTGGTTAATCCTTGTCCTCTTATCAACTTCATTGGTTGAATCTCCAAATCAAACTCTTGAAATATAGCCATCCATTTTCCTTATCTCTCGCCTAGTTCATTCTACATCAACACTATCTTAATCACGGGGTAAGGCACAATTTTGTATGTCTTTCTCCTAAGTATGTAATGGAAAAATTTCTTAACTTCTTTTATCAATGTGAAAGACTATTTTTTAATATTAGAATATTTCAACTCAACCTTCTTTATCAAGCAACTCATGAATGTGATAGGTCTATCATCCTCTTTGTCTTTATTTTGAGTAAGAATCATAGCACATGAATCTTTTGATGCAAATGAGTAGATTTTGAATGGTAAATCATAATCTGGACTTACAAGAACTAGGGATATAGAGATAGCTACTTTGATGTCTTTAAATGATTTCTTTATTTTAGGAACCCATTCAATCTTTGGTCGTCTCTTAAGTAGATCGTTAAGAGGACATACTATCTCAATAAATCCACTAATGAACTTACATGAAAAATTGATTTTTCCAAAGAAAGATTTTAGCTCTTTATGAATATGAGGAGGTGAAAGATTAAGAATGGCTTCTATCCATTTAAGATCAATAGATGTCCCAACTTCAGAAATAATATGACCAAGAAGCTTTCCTTTAGGGACCCTGAACGAATACTTTTTTGGATTTAGTGATATACCATACCCTTGACATCAATTGAAGACTTGCTTCAAGTCTACAATATGAGTATTCCTTTCATTTGAAAAGATAGTTCATCCATGTAAATGACTATGAACTTATTTATCAACCCTTTGAATTCTTTTTCCATCACTCTTTAGAATGTGGCTCCCACATTAATCAATCCAAAGGGCATCCTTCGGTATGCAAAGGTTTCCCATTTTTTTGTAAATGTAGTCTTCAACCTATCCTCTTCATCTACCATCACTTGATTGTATCCAAAATATCCATCTAGAAAAGACATCATTTTAGACCCATTCACAATTTGTAACACTTCATCAAGTAAGGGTAATGGGTAACTATCCTTTTTGGAAGCCAACTTCAAATTAAAAAAAATCCATATAAAGGATATTTTCTTGAGTCTTTTTCCTTATTGGGACAAAGTTAGCAACCTATGTAGAATGTCATATTTGAAAGATAACTTTAGCATCAAGGAACTTCTATACTTCTTTCATTACAAAAGGCTCAATTATGGGATTCACTAGTCTTTGTCTATGATGAAAGGGTTTTGCATCTATCTTCAATAGAATGTCATGAGTGATGATCTCAAGATCATAGGTCTTGATATATTCATAACTCCATGCTAAGCCATCTTTGTACTTTGTAGGTAATTGAATCATTTCTATCGATCTTGAGAGTTACAAGCTTTTCCAATTTTGACCAGCTTTGGATCTTCTTTGATACCTAAATTATATGAGTCCCATTATTCAACCCCTTTTTCTTCAAAATTCCTTCTACTACATGCTAATTCATATCAATCAAAGATGCATTGTAACTCTACCATACTCTTAGGAATAATGCTGGTACTCAAATTTATAATTCCATCTTCACCCTCTAGCTCATCTTCTTCAGCTTTTTTTGTCAAGATTATCATCAATATCTTGTCCGTTGAAGAGGCCATTGCACATTATAAACTTGAGAATGTGTTGGTCATCTTAAAAAACTTGGAAGTTTGTAATATTATCTAGAATTGATGGGGCAACAACCAATTCAACTAAAAATCTCTTTATCTTTTTCCTTCCAACTGGCTGCAATGCCCTTGTTGAGATGACAAGAGTATTAGATACCATATTCTCCTTCCTTGGGATGGACCTTATGTTCAAGGCCTCAAAATATTTCAATAAGTCCCAAACTCTTTTTTGGTATGCAAGTAGTCTCCTATTGTTGCATGAGTAGATTGATTTCACCTATCTAATAACTAACTGTGAGTCTCCTTTAATCACAAGAGCTTTGACATCTTTCTCCAATGAGAAGAGGAGTCCTTGAATTAATTCTTCATACTCTCCAACATTTTTACTTCATCTAAACTATATATGATATGGTACATAAAAGGACTTACCTTTTGGATTAATTAGCTCAATACCTACATTGGCTCTTCATTTGCACTTAGAGCCATCAAACCTAAGTGTCTAGATTGGTTGTTCATTGGGATTTCTAATCTTGTTCTTTTTTTTATGTAGCATTTCCTTGACTTGAGTTTAAAATATTAATTTCTTCTGGTACCCAATGCGATCTTTCATGCGGTGGATTTGGTGAGTTTTTGTAGTTTATCTTGGATATAACGGCCTTTTCTTTCTTGTTGACTTTTAGTATCCCCAACAAATTTAGTGATATTATTAATTTGGGGTTTTGGATGAACGAACACTAAAGTCCAACCTTAGCTTTTTATAAAACATCTTCTCTTCTTTTAACTTTGATCATTCTAGGCGGAGGATTGGATAAACCCCCACCAACTAAAGAAGTGTCACTATATTACACATTGGAATCTTCTTTTTCTTCTTCATAAATCTTAGCCAATTCAAATGTGCTTGTAGAATTTGAATTTTCTTTGTAAGAATTTTCCTTAGGGAAAAATGACACCAAGATCAAGAAGCTCAAGCACTAGCACAAGAGAGACAAATGATGATCAATTGATAATCTCAATAATGATCAAGATGATAATGGATATTAGATGAATACACACTAGAAGTGCTTGTATATAAAGGCAACTAGAATGAGTAGTCAACAAAGAAATAAACATCACAACTACACACATGTCCAACAAGAGTGGATTATCCTCCATTGAGCATAGGGTTTTGTGAAATTATGAGAGGATAAGTTTACATAGGTGTATCTCATAAAGAGATGTTATAGACACCATGTGCTCCAATAAGTTTCTAACTCTTGTGTTGTCAACAAGACAAGTCATATGATTATGCATATTCCTATGTGTCTACATGAAAACTAATATAAAAATGCATTATCCTAAGTAAAATTAAGTGTAATAAAAATTAATTATTTATGGTAACACCCCCCTTAAGTTCAACTTATGGGAATGCACTTAAGTTGACAAAGATAAATTCAAGATGCAATGTGGGTCTTGGCTACTAAGCCATGTTAGGTACCCATGTACAAATGCAACACACTACATATAATGCTATGCTATGCAATGAAATCTCTCTAAAAATGGAGAAAGAGGGAAAACTTCATGGGAAAAATTGCCTCCAAACAGAGAGATAAGTACAATAAAGAAGAGAAGAGTCATGTGACCCCCCTAGTGAAATATCCCACACCCCTAAGAAATCTCACAAATGAAGATACTTGACCTTAGTGAAGGGATTGGTGAAGATATCTGAAATCTTCTATTATGTAGGACAATACTACAATGTAATGACCTTATCATGAATCAACTCTTTGATGTAGTGCATATGAACCTCAATGTGTTTTGTGTTTTGATGCTACACTAGATGTTTTGAGATTTCAATGGCATTCTAATTATCACAATGAATGACTATGGGTCTAGGTATGTCAAAACCAAACTCCTTCAGAATATGTTGTAACCAAATAGCTTCTATAACCACAATGATAGTTCCTCGATACTCATCCTTAGTAGATGAAAAATCAATAGTTTTATTCTTTTTACTTTGCCAACAAATGGGGCTAGAACCAAGAAAAAACATGTATCATGAAGTTCTTTTGTGAGAATCAAGATCCCCTACTTAATCTAAGTCTATATAACCTACTAATTGGAGTCCAACACCAGCTGCATATCATATCCCATATGTATGTGTACCCTAGATATAGTGTAAGATGTGTTTGGATGCCTTCTAGTGAAGTTCATGTGGCTCTCGCATGAAGCAAGAAACCATGCCAACTACAAATGATATGCTAGGGCATGTATGTATCAAGTAGATGAGACTTCTAACCAATTGTCGATACAAAGTAGCATCAACAAGTTGAGTGGAACACTTTTCTTCTAACTTAACACCTAAAAGAAATAGAGTAGATGCAAGCTTGTAGTCACTCATGCAAAATTGAGCAAGTAGATCAAGAGCATACTTGGGTTGAGATAATGTGATCCCTGATGAAGATTATTTTATCTCAATACCAAGGAAATAATGAAGTTGACCCAAATCTATCTTGCAAAGTAGACTTGACACTATCAATGATAGATGTTGTACTCCCTATAATGATTAAGTCATCAACATAAAGCACAAGTAGCAAGTGAGAATGATCCTAGTGAAGAATGTAAACATTAGAATATGAATGACATGTAGTAAAGCCTACTGAGAGAAGGAAAGAATCCATCTTGACATACCAAGCTCCTGGAGCCCATTTTAATCAATAAATAGAATTTTTCAACTTGAAAACTAAACTAGAATCCTAAATGGAACCCCATGGATACTCCATATAAATATCCTCATGAAGATCACCATTCAATAATGCACTCTTCACATCTATTTGATGAACAACCCATCTTTGAGTTGTAGCTATAACTAGTGTGAAACAAATGGAGTTCATTTTTGCAATTGGGGAAAAGGTCTTAGTGTAGTCAATACCACACACCTGAGAGAAACCTTTTGCAACAAGTCTTGCTTTATATTTATCCACACTTCTATCCACTACAAACTTGGTCTGATAGTTTAACTTACGCCAAACCAATTTTCTTCCCTAAGGAAGAGATTTTTTTCTCATAAGAGAATTGTATTCTTCTTCCATTTCTTTATCCCATTCTAGAATTCTTGAAGCTTCTTTGAATGATTGAGGATTGGAAGCAAGTGCAAGATAAGCATGAGAGAGTGATTTGTGTTGTGAACTTGTCCTCCTTGTATCTAAAGGTTTTCCTACCAATGGTCTTGCTACAACCAATGTCCATTGTGCCCATTCAGGTCTAGTGGAATAAGATGTAGAATTTGAAGGGATTTCCTTAACCTCATCTATTTGTTGTCACTATTTGGGTCATGGGAAAACATCTTCCAAGTCACTGTCATCATTGCCACTCTCTTCAGTGAGGAAGGAAGAAGGAGGAGTTGGAGAAGTAAATCTTGGACAACTTTCTTCAATGTGTAAACTCCTCTCACATAAAATTTTATGTGTCTCTAGATCCATCAATTTGAAGGCTTTATGAGAGTCCTCATAACCAATAAAGATGCAAGGTTTACTTTAAGGTTCCAATGCCTTGCACTTTTGTGGTGGTATGCGTGCCCATGTTGGACAACCAAAGAATCTAAAGTGCTTTATAGTAGCTCTCCTTCCATTCCAAGCTTCAAAACGAGTTAAACCATCTAAAGCTTTATGAGGACTCCTATTTTGGATGTCATTTGCACAATTCATTGCTTCAACCCAATAAACTTGATCAAGAAACTTATGAAGTAGCATGTGAGTGGTCATCTCCTTGAGGGTTTGTTTCTTCCCTTCTACAACACCATTCTACTATGGAGTGAATGATACTAAATGTTGAAGGTCAATTCTCTCTTGAGTACATAAATCTATAAGTCTTGAGTTCACATACTCCCTTCCACTATCTATTCAAAGACCCTTGATGGCTTTCTCTAACTTCTTTTCTACCTGAACCTTGAGGGTGAGAAATCATTCAAAAAATTCACTCTTATGAGCCATGGAGAATTCCCATGTATGGTGAGAATAGTCATCAATAAAGGTGAGTGCATATGAGACTTTCCATATGATGGCACTAGAAATGGGCCTGCCACATCACTATGAACTAGGTCAAGAACACTTTGTGCTCTCCAAGACTTCCCCTTGTCAAAAATGGTTTTTGGATGCTTCCCAAGTGTGCAACCTGAACAAATAGCATCTGATAACTAGACTTGAGGTAGACAATGAACCATGTTCTTATTGCTAAGCTATTGAAGATACCTACATAGTTGAGATGTCTAAACCTCTCATGCCACAATTTGCTTGCTGTATTCAAATGAGTTAGCAAGGCTTGTGCATTAGATTTAGAATCAAAGGAAGATAAAGTGTAAAGCCTTGAATCATGTTTAGCTTCACCTATGATTCTTTTCACAACAACTAAATTTGGAAGAAATTCAACCTTGTTCCCAGTTCCATAGTGAGTAATTTGGTAGACTAAAAGAAGGTTGGAGGTAAGATTAGGAACATATAAAACATCCTTGAACACTCCACTTTCCATCTCAACTTTACTTGTTCCTTCAACTTCTACTTTATTATCATCCCCTACAAAGATGTGAGGTACCTCTGAAGGTGTCACTAAAGAAAAATCTCTCTTTGAAGCCCCCATGTGATGTGTGGCACCTAAGTCAATAATCCATTCCCACTAATTGACAATGTGTGTGATTAAAGCTTTCCCTTTGCTATTAGAATCTATAGATGAACACCCCTTTTTCTTATAAGCATTAGGAAATGGAACATTGTACTTCTTCATGATTTTCTTTAATTCATCAATCAACTTGTGATAACAATCATTTTCATCATGATGAATTCTTTTACAATAGGCACACTTCTTCTTTTCCAAATTATTGTTCCCCTTCTTGTTAGTATTATTAGAATACTTTCCTTGTTGTTGATTTGATTTAGGTGGTCATTGTTCTATGTCCCCTTGTTTTTTATCTTTTCTCTTCTTCTTTTTAACCTTGCCTTTTTTTGAACTTCCACCAGTTGGATTTTTTGTGCTCTCATTGTTAGCCACCAATGCCTAAAACTTTTAAGACTTGAGAACCCCCATTTTTATCACCTTAGCTTGTTCATTTTCCAACCACTAGGCATATTCATCAAAAATGAGTTTCTGATAAGAAGTCCCTAAGATTTCTTTTGAGGTGTTGAAAGTAGAGACAAATGTCGAGTAGTCTGATGGCAACTTATTTTGAATTAGATAAATCAACCTATCATCCTTAATCGGACTACCACAATCATCAAGTTTTGTCCTCAACTCATTTAGCTTAATTATAAAATCCTTGATGGAATTAAAGTTCATAGGATTTAAGGAGATAAGTTCATCATCAATCTTATATACATCCTACTCAATCACTTTCCCATATAGCATTTTAAGGGCATCCCAAGTTTCCTTGGATGTATCATATTTTACGATCTAATAAAGGATCTTGTCATCAACCCCTAACCTAAGGAATCCTAGGGCTTTTCTATCTACTAATTCCCAAGCATGGATATCACTTTGAGTTACTTTATTAGTTGTGGGTTTAGTAAGATATCCATCTACATATTGAGAACCTTCTTTATTCATTAATTCACACCATTTTTTAACTAACCATGTGTCATAATTATGTGGTGTTAATTTTGGAACCTTAATGTTTCCCATAATGCAAGGAAAGAAAGATAATAGTAATAAGAAAGGAATAGAACACCAAGAGACACCCCCTCCCTCCTTTTTCACTCAATTTAGAACCCCCCCCAAATGAATGCTTTAGGCACTTTATACTTAGTGTGATTACAATAGCCACTTTCCAATTTAGGGCTTAAGTGGACTTTTGATTTTAGAACAACACATATGAAACTATATCATACTCAACAATATAACACACAAGATCTCTCAAAGATCTAATTACAAGTGCCAAAATAGGCCAAAAATGACCAAATTATTAAAGTACTATGTCTACTCAAAATTATTCCACATTGATACAAGATCTGGAAAGTAGACAAAAAAAATGCACTTTCAAAAAAATAGTACCTGAACATGTGTCCATATGAACCCGAATGAAGCCTCTGAAGTTGTGAAAATTGAGATTGGCAATTTTCCAAAAACTTTAGAAATAGAGATCTCAAACAACATCCACCAATGTGTAGATCATGAAATTCTACCCAAAAAAAAAATGCTTGAAAAAAGGAGATTGTATGAGGGAGATATCTCTATTTGAAAATCATCTCTGTAATTAATTTTCTTAAATTGTCATCGTCACACCTTAAAAAATAAAATAACTCTAGATTTCACCTCAGATTTTTTATTTTGATGAAACAAAAGTCAATTTGAGGGTTTTTGGACCTTTTGAATGTAATGCCAACATTTGATTTGCACCACCAAGCTCCAATCTTGACTTGCAAAAAATAAACTCTCCAATGGCTATGAAATGAAGCTCCCATGGCTCTAATACCATGTAAGAATTTTCCTTAGGAAAAATGACACGAAGATGAAGAAGTTCAAGCACTAGCACAAG
The DNA here is from genome assembly GCA_028749045.1 of Cupressus sempervirens. Lineage (NCBI taxonomy): Eukaryota > Viridiplantae > Streptophyta > Pinopsida > Cupressales > Cupressaceae > Cupressus > Cupressus sempervirens. The sequence continues at coordinate 660,449,701 of CM053793.1, forward strand.
AGAGATTAATGATGATCAAATCAAAATCTCAATAATGATCAAGATGATAATGGATATCAGATGATTGGATATCATATGAATACACACTAGAAGTGCCTATATATAAAGGCAACTAGAATGACTAGGAGTCAGAAAAGAGATAAACATCACAACTAAGTGCATGTCCACCAAGAGTGAATTATCCTCCATTGAGTAGAGGAGTTTGTGTGATGATAAGAGGATAAGTTTACATAGGTGTATCTCATAAATAAATGTTGGAGACATCATGTGCTCTAATAAGCTGCTAACTCCTGTGTTGTCAATAAGACAACTCATATAACTATGCATATTCCTAAGTGTCTACATGACAACTAATATAAAAGTAAATTATCCTAAGTAAACTTAAGTAAAATCTAATAATAATTAATTGTTTACACTAAGATTCCTTTTGCACCTCATTTGGTATTTGGTCATTTTTCAATTGCATTATCTGAGTGAGGATGCTAGCAACTATTTCCTGACAATGTGAGTATTCAAATTTTGAATGGTTAACTTTGTGTAACCTACAAAATTCTAGAAGAATAAAAATACTTTGGTCTTCTTCCTCTCCTAAGCATTGTAAGTTTGCAACCATATTGTCCACAAACTGAATAACAAGTTCTTCGTTTGCAGTAGGGATCATAGATTCTTTATTTAGATGGTTGGGTTTCTCTATTGCATTTATGTTAAGAGACATCACTTTACAGGAGCCTATCTTAGCTTGAAAAAGTGCTACCTCATTTGGTGCATTATATTCTGTGACCATTAGCTCAACATCAATCTTGATTTGATTATTCAGTCCCTTCCAAGGTAGCTATAATTGAGTAAAATTAGTTGAAAACATCCTCTCAAGAACCTTGTCCATTCTCTACTTAGCAATAGTCTGTAAGGTTTAGGGATTTTAACCATATGTATGTCTATAGTGTTTTGAATTCAGGAGTCTACCCTTATAACTTTTACTTCTATCTTGTTGAGTCATATCACTATCTAATTCAAGTGTTGAGGAGTGAATCCCAACCTTTGAGATATGAAAAGTGGCATGATGTTGCCAGAAGCTCCTAAATTGATAAGACAATTATGTAGGTTCTTTCAAAAAAAATGAGACTAAGAAAGAAAGGAGGCACTTTATCCTTGTCTTTATACATGGTAGGCATTGCATTAGAAGTATTAACTTGTTTTCATGTTGTATTTTGAGGGTTTGTGTTCACATTTGGTGTTTCCTTTAAATGATCAAGGGTCCTCATCATGACTTCCCTTTGATTAGGACAATTCTTTAGATCATAGGCATGCTCCCTTGATTTTGATTTTGGTTCCCAATGTAGGGTGCTATGGTAGGTACTATATTTTTATTAGCTCTTAGTTTCAGAGGTCTTATATGCAAGGTAGGAGGAATACCATTGGTAATAGGTTCCCTTTGCTTATGCAAATTGTAAGTATTTTGATTGTCATTTCGAAAAGCTAGCATCTCTTTTGGTTGGGGATCTAATTCTTGACTAAATGGAAAAGTGAATTCTTCATTGACTGGTTGTTTCATTTGAGGATTTTATGGAGAATCATAAGTTTCTAACATCATAGCATTATACTGCATGGGAGACTCACCATTATTGCCTTGTGAATTTATTTTCATGTCTTGATTTCAATTGAAATATCAGCCACTATTGTTAGGTATATTTTGATTATTGTCATATTTGTTGATGTCTACATATTGATCATTGCTTTTATTATCAGTAGGGATGCTTAAATTGTTAGGACAAGTATTCCATTGTTGATTCTACCTTTGGAAGCCATTATTGTGATCTAGATTGTAATTATTCCTTGCATTATTATTTTATGCATTATTATTTCTGTTGAAATTATTGTCATAATTCTGACCACAGTTGTTATTGTAAGGGGTTGCACTCATTCTCTAAAAGTTGTTGTTCTACCCTTGCAACAACCTCAAGTGGGTTAGTTCATTGGTAATTTGAGACCTTATTTTCTTCATTTGACAGATCTCAAAATTGACATTAATTTCTACTTCAGTGGAAATTGCCACTTTTATCTCAAAGAAAGCAACTTTTGGAGGTTCATATCCTAAATAGGTTATGGCTAGAACTAGTATTGCTCATGCCTATTGTAGCAGTATTGGATTAATTGGAATGAATTGACTAGGCGCTAGTGGTGTTCCAGCAAGATATGTTGGCATTAGTATAGTTACTTAAGTTAGAATGATCAATCATCCTCTATTAGGATTGATTTTCTTGGTAAAGGTAATTGATTCATTGAAGACCTTTTCTAATGTGTAAATGTTTGTAGCATGAATTCTTCATAGAAAAATAGTCATCAAATGGTCCATAATGTTAAGGTAAATCTGAATTGCACCTTCCACTAGTATAATATAGGGTATTTCCAACTTGTGGTAGGCCATATGTAAGTGATGATTGAAACATGAAATAGTTTCCACTGGATTCTTCTGGTTTGATATGAACTAATGATGTATCATAGTTAGGTCAATGAATGTTTTAAATTGTTTGAAGAACAACTTTTCTAAGGCAACACAATTTTGGATACATCCCAATGGAAAATTCATGTACTAGTTAAATGAAACTTCTCCCGATGAGCATGGGAATAAATAGAGGACCACATTCTCTTGTTGAATTTTCTTTTGAATGCATATTTTTTTTAAAACTTTGACATGGTCCTCAATTGTTCAATTTTCTCCATAGATGAACCTTGGGTAGAATTTCAAAGGATTCTTGGGAAGTTCATTAAGTGCACCTTGCATGTTAATTGGTGAATCTAACTCATTTCAAAAGAAGGCCATCAATGGAGGATTTGGTGGAAAAATGGGTGGAGGTTGATTTGGAGGTGAAGCTAAAGATGATGAAATTTGGAGTCGATGTGCTAGAATTCTATGAAATCCTTTCTCACTGCAACAATTAAAAAAATGATTAAGTTCTAAGAACTCTAACTCACTATCTAAAGATCTTAAACCTCACTAAAATAGAGATGTTGGATTAGGATCTTCAAGATTGTGTTAATTATAGAAAACGTGCACATCTACAGAGGCATACTCTCAAAAATTATGTGCCTTGCACACCTTCTGACAATATTAGAAGGAAATTTTTTAGAATTTGAAAACAATGAGTTGTTTTTGTGTTCTAAATGGTATGAGGCCATCCTTATAGCATCAGTTATATTGAGTTGTCATTTTTCATGATTCTTAATGGTAGGAATCCTTTGGAACTCCTCTCTTGAAATGATAATCTAGGATCAATTCCAACATTTTGGGCGATCTTATGACCTATTGGAATCCACTCAATTGAAGATAAATGTATTTTTTCACATGGAGGCCTTTTCTAGTTTGAACCAATTCAGATAAGATCTTTGATCTATTGTTTTCCAAAGTAACTGTAAAAGAGATATATTTTTGGTATTTTTTGTTTTACAATGAATGTAATCTATCAATGCAAGTATATCAATTCCTAATTCAACCAAATGTTAGAAAAGAAAACAACAAAGGTAATGAGAGATGAAAGAAAATAACTTGATAGAAAAATTCTTGATAGACATAAACCATGGTAACAACACGTTTATGAGTTAAATCATTGAAAAGCTCAGGTGGGAAATTAATGAAAATAGGAGCAATACTTCCTCAATTGCACTGATGTAATTATAAATTAGAACTCAATAGTAATAAAAAGATGTTTCACTTATCATCAAATCACAAGGCTAAGGAAAGTGTGCTCATGTGAGACAAGAAGCTATGCAAGAACAATAGGTGATGTTTTCTCCAACTCAGTATGTTAGTAGAATTGGTTAGCATGAGGCAAACACTAGAACTAAAAGGCCACACAGTAAAATCAAGACAATAAAACCATTGGCTCTCTTATTATTTGACAAAACCATTGGCTCAATTATTATTCATAAACTTGCATTCACTAAAATAACACACTTTGAAAATAATAACTACACTCAGAATGAGACCACCAATAGCATATATTATTGCATCAAAATAATGGCCTTGGGTACATATTACATCCATGTATTTATAAGAAAACATATCCTCTTTTTGTGTTGAGAGTGAGAGCTCTTAAAATGGAAATACATGCTAAAAAATTAATAAAACAAATCTAATTATATACAAACTGAGTCTCTAAATGGTGCTAAGTAGGTATCCTCCCTTGTTTATATCAATTAATGGGTGCATGAGCCTCTACATTACTTAAAACAATAAAATAAGGAGATAAGAAGAAGGAAGCTACAAGAGGATATGAGAGTCACTAGAAGCTCTAAAAATGGAATCTTGAACTACTCTAGGTGTTTCTAGGAGTTGAAGTGTTGTTAGAATTCATTTTTGATGCATGAAAATCCCAAAATTAGGAATTGATAGTTAACTTTGCGTACACTATTACTTATTCAAAAAATTTGGTGCACCTCTTTGAATAGCGCACCTCCACACCTTGATGATAGGCTCCAAAAAATCCAAAAAGTTTCCAAGTGTCAAAAATGAATTTCTATCTTCTAGGTTTTGTACCCCTTTATGCCAAAGCAATGTCTAGATGCTTTCTCTTGAATTTATTTGTAGTCTCCACTACTTGGGATGCTTCTAGAAAATCCAACACTTTATACTTATCTTTAACTATCTACCATTAGTTACTAACCTCCATACACATATTTGTAAAATCCTCCAGTTTAGTGTCCAATTCCAACAATACCTCTTTAGTCTTAAATACTTGCCTAATATTTTCATCAAATGAAGCATCCTCAAAAGTTCTTCAAAATTGTTGGACAAATGATTGCACTAACTTGAACTTTATTTTTGACTCATCTTCAAAAATATAAAGGGAAACATCATTTTAGTATTTCTTTGCTTCAAAAATATGCTCTTAAGTCTTGTCCCTTAACCTTTCAATACCTTCATGAAGTCCTTCCATGACCTTATTACCAATAGCTATCTTCTTGATCCAATATTTGATATTATCAAGCTCTTCTATTGTATACAGTTCCATGAGTATACAATACGTCCCACCCTTTATTGTTGTCAAGATGTGTAGGTCTTTCATCTAGATATGTACCTCATCCATTTATCCAAAATCCTAGTTCACTATGGACACCAATCTATCTACACTCAATTGAATATAATACAACACATTCAAATTATCATGTATTATTTTTACACCTCTCTATTCAAAATTGTCACATCATTGCCGACATGCTCCCATAAATGGATCCATCTAAATCTTCCCCTTTTCCTTCCTCTCTAATGTCATGATAAGAGTAATCTCTAGATGATCCAAGTCTATTGGGACCACTATTCTGTGTAGATAGCCTCTCATAATCTCATTTTATTCCTTGGCATTAGTACCTCTAACTCATTTCTCTGATTGAGCACTTCTTTTACACATGTACTCATCAAAACTTTGGCAGTATCTATTATTGGCTTCCCTAACAATACCTCCTTGATTTGGGTATTACTAGGAGTCAAATCTTCCATATCAACATGTGGAGGAGGGATGACTATGTACAATAAAGTCCTAATCTTGGTTCTTCATGATGAAGGCCAATGGTTGTACATCACCCATAGGTAACTCAAGCTTTTTTATGGCTCTTTCTTCCTCATCCATTCCCTCCTCAATAGTTACATTTAATTGCCACTTGTGTCAAACTATTACCTTCCTCTTCAGCCAAGAAGGTATAGTGCATTGGAGACATATATTTGACTTAAGATGGGGGTTTACACTACAGGTCCCTTTCCCTTATCAGTCCTCTCTAGAGTCGTTTCTCATTGAGCAAGATTACTAGTTTTAGTCTCTATTTCTCCTTGGGATAAGGTCCTAGCCTCAATATCATGAGGATTTCTTTGAGGTTCCTCATGTATTTACCACTTCTCTGATACTTCATCATCTTGAATTTGTTGGGGCTCTATATCTTCCTTTGGTGTTTGTTCTTCTAGTTTAGTAGATAAAGGAAGTGTTGTTGTAGATCCTTTGTCCATAAATGATAGATCTTGATATGGTAGTGGGGGTAGGCTAAGAGGTCCTTGAGGTAGAGGTGGTAATTGGTTATAGTCCTCTAATAGGGATTGACTCATTGGAGTATCCTATATCTTCTCCCCTACCATCTTGGTTCCTACTGGCATGAAATCAAAATTGGATAGATCAAAGACATCAGTTTGATGACCCTTCATATCCATGATCTCCTATTGTTTCTCATCCTTAGAATTTGTAACCTAAATAATTTCTCTTGGATTGGATGGTGGAATTAGAGTGGAATTCCTTATTCTTTCCTCTTCTAAGGCCTTGGCTCATCTAGTCCTCGAAATCAATAGAACATTATCAAGTTTTTCTTCCTCTTCTTCTTTAGCTTTAGAAATGTTTTTTGGCACCTATTGAGAAGGAGTATCATTTTTCTTTTTTTTCTCCTACATGACCTTGTTATAGTGGACCCAATCCTAACCATGTTATATGCCAAGGGGGAGGCTTTTTCCTCTTGACGTATTAGTGGCACCCTCTATTTTTCCTCTTGTGCTTGTTCCTACTCCTATCTAGGTGGAGGCACTTGTTTAATCTATTGCATTTGGGTTGCCTTCTCATCTTGAGGTTCTACTTGTTCAGGACCTTGTTGTAGTTGTTGAGGTGGTTAGGCCTAATCTATTTGTTCACTACCCTTTTTCACTCTCTTTCTTTTACTCTTCCCCTTATCCACCCTAAATTAATCAACCTCCCTTTCATGTTGATATACTATTTCTGACCTCACTAGGGATTCAGTAGGGAAGTTTGGTTGGACCTTTACCCCTAGCCAGGCATGTTGTGACTTCAAGAGGAATAGCCCATGGAACTAGATCAAGCTTGAATGGTTTTTAGACCCATTCCCTTGTTAGCTAGATGATATGTTGAGCTTTGTTATAGATGTTTGAATTCTCATTCCTGCCAATATTTGCTTTTATTATGGGCCTATCATATATCTTATCCATGTTATATAGTGGATCTAAGACATCTTTTGTGTCTTTCTCAATAACCTTCAATGGTATCTTCATCTTAAGCTCCTTCTCCTCTAAATATAGAGTCATCCTATAATAGTCTCTAATTTTGACATCATAGTCTTCCATTTCATTCGTCCAATGATTCTCTAGTGTGTCTTCATGCATGAAAAACTTCCCTACTAGATGTTGCACCTTTCCTATATTATCAAAGCATGGGCAAGGAGAGTTGTACACTCTTTTAGGGGATAATGATCCCATTCTAAATTAAAGGTCATTATATCCTTATTTTTCTTGATCTAGAAGGCACCTATGGTGATTGACCACACCCACGTCTTCTTGTGTTGTTTCTTCACTCTATCATATCTAGATGTGAGTTACCTATTGATCTCCAAAAAAATGAGCCTAGAAGAAGGATATCTTAGGAGCTTCATTTGGTTCACCAATGTTCCTACTAACATATGTGAAGGTTCTAAATTCAATGTAGTAGGAGCTAATCTCTATGATTCTAGCTACTACCTCTGCTGACACTCGTTTAGCATAATTATCCTCTATAAATTGGATGATTGAAAATATAAAACTATCATTCACTATCATGTATTCTTTTCTCTAATCTAAGAGCTTCTTCTTTTCCATCTAAGGGTATACCACATAGGGCCATACATTTTCATCTTGCATGTTACCTCTTTTGTAAAGTCTTGGGTAGTCAATTTTCCTAGCCATTAGTAAGTACACAATGTATGATTTCATGTAAAATCTTGGATCATCTTTCATGTTTACCAATTACTCATGTAGATTATCACTAAGGATTGTAGCTCAGTCCATTAGCATTTTAGCCATCCTAATGGCCTCTATGAAGTGCACCATCTAGATATTAAGATGTCCACCCATTGGTAAGCCCATGACTCTACACAAAAGCATATGACATATCCAATATCATCCTTCCTATAACCTTGAGTCATGTCTACCTTTCTAACTCTATGAACCACCTCTATTTTCTGTATTAGGAAGGAAGATTGAATTACTTCTTTATCTTTCTTTTCATTCTCCCTATACCATCTTTCTCCCCAGTCATAGGTTATCTTTACATATTGGTCAACCCTTGGGAGATGAAGCACCTTCTCAATATTCTTCAATCTAAGATCTAGAACTATCTCCCCTGTGATAGACTTGACAAATTTTTCCTTAGGAAAATAATGTTTGACTAATGTCATAATAAACTCAAAGGATTGTATAGTATTTGAATGTGATGCTACATTTATCGGCCTTGATATGATCATAGCTGATACCATCACAGATCCTTTTTTAGGCTTGTTGTATATCGTGAGGAATGCATTTGAATCACTATGTTTGAGCTCTATGTCTTTGATTTCTACATGTCCATCTTGGAAGTGGGATTCTTTGGTGTTTCTTCATATTTGAACATAATAGGCTTAAGAGAAAATTTTTATGCCATTGAGGATGATGATGGCACCATTATATCTATGCAAAAGAGAAAAACATTAGTCTGGAGAGTTGAAAATCTAACCCAAAATAAACCCTAATTGTCAAAAAACTTAATCCAAATCACCAAAATAGTGGAAGACTAGCTCAATCCCCCCAATAGTCTTGGAATACAAAATAGCTCACCTTTCATACTTTGACAAGTGCTCCAAGTGCACTTAATGAACCTTAGTTGGTCAATTTATATGTAGTTGTGCATGTGCACCTTGATGGGTGTTTTCACATGCACATGCATGCTACTATGTATCTACATGTGGTAGTGCAAAAGAGAAGGGGACAAAGTCTTTGTATTTTGGGAAATGTTGGGCACATGCACACCTTTATGGGGTGCACATGTGTGCACCCTTATGTAGTTTCCTAAGTAACTTTGAACATTCACAATGGTGTGCACATGTGCACCTTGAGAAGGTATGCATTTGTGCACCATTACCTTAGGTGTTTTTCTTTTCTTCATTGTAAAAGGTGTCCATGTACACATCTTTAGGAGGTGTGCACATGTGCACCTTTCTTAGGTTTTTTTGGTTTAGTCTTAGCTTTTGTAGGTTCTCTTAGGTTTCTAGGGTGAACAAAGGTGTGTACATGTTCACATTGAAGAGGTGTACATGTGTGCACCTTTGGTGTTCTAACATTGTGTCTTTTTGTATTGTGTAGGTTTAGCGTGCACCTTAAAATTGCATAGGTGTGGGATTGATCAAGAACAAAGAGAAAGTGAGGAGAGGGGAGGAGTACCCAAGTATGTGTGTGTTAGAAATAAGAATTACTGATAGGGAGGGTGAATTAGTAATTTGCAAACTTTAGTTTCCAATTGAATATTGTTTATTACTTTGAACATAAATAAGAAAGTAAACAAGTAATGTTGAATAGTAACAATAACCATGCACAAAGATAACTCATAACACCATTTTTTTTAACTAAGGAAACCCTAGCCAAGGGAAAACCCTAGTGGGGATGATACCCACTAGATAATATACTGATATATATGTTCATTTTTAGAGGATGGACCCTATTAGAGTCAATGAGAAAATTCAGTATAGAGAGTCCCTATTAGGAGACCTTGAATCCCTATTAGGATATTTCAACCCAATTAGGAGTTGTAGTACAATAGATGCAAGATGTACCCATTTCTTAAACATGCACTTCCAATTTCAACAAGAGCTCATTACCCAAAAAAGTAATTAGTCCACTAGTATATAGGTGCTACAACTTCTTTCTTGACTGATCTCTAGCCTTAGCTAGATCTCAGATCACAAAATGAACTTTGCATATATCACTTTGCAAAAGTTTGCATATCATTTATTGTAATACAATTTCTCAACACAAAACAATTGAATTCACAAGATCTCATTTGCATAAATACCATACCTTTTCAAAAATTTATACTAGGTCAAAAAAGACCATAATATAGTTTTCCAACTTAGAGCAAACATCTAGGATGTTAGCCCTAATTGGTCAAGTAATTATTTTGTAAACAAAATAATTCCTTTACCTTTAATTCCATTGTTCTACTTCACTATTTAAATGTGAATATCTCTTTTCCATATAGTTTGTACTAATTTTTGAGGCTATACATGACATCATAAACATGTATACTATCTCAATCTAACTTTGCTAATAATAATATGATGTTAGTAACAAGTTACATACAAAACAATACACTAATGTAAACCAATTTCATACTTAGACAATTTTTTGAGTACCAAAAGATAAGTATCTTTATTTTTGAGGTTTTCTACAATCATGTACATCATCTATTTCCATAAATGACAACAATTACATATCTTCATTAGCCCATTACCAAAAATCTCCCCCTTTGGCATTGATGGCAACAAAATAGGGAAAATTGGCTAAGTATCAAAAACTTGTCAAAACATTACATATCAATGCATTAATCATCTCTTACAACTTATCCATCTTACATATGCTCCTCCTTTCAATATTATTTCATACCTTACCTTAAAATTTTCTTATTCATCTTCTCCCCCTTTGACATCAATGACAAAGGTTTGAATGTAAAAAAGTGTTAAAAACTATCCATCCTTTGTCAAAAATTGTAAACATTTTCCTTAAGCTGATAATATCTTCATGCAATCCTCAAAACTTTCCTTGAGACTATTTAAACCTTTTATCCATGTATCCTTGGCTATTCAACCAAGGTGAGAATTTCACATAGGGAATATGATGCAATCTCAATTGTATTGAGATTGGAGTATAAGAAGTTTGAGTAGGTGTCCTTAGCTTTAACACACTCCTCCAACTATCTCTCAATAGTTTTTATCCTTAGAGAAATAAACTCTCTGAATTCTAATAATCTCTTCAAAATTTGTTCTTTATGAACTTCTAGTTTCCTAATATCATTGTGAACACTAGTCATGTGTCCTTTAAAGTCATCAACTTTGTTGGGAGGTTTTTGTATTTGGTTTGATAGAGCATCTAGCTCACTCAAGTTTCCTTTAATCTTACTGTCAAAATCATTGGTCAACTTATGAGATAAGGTATACTTAATGTAAAATACCTTTCCATCTTGTTGAAATTTACAAAGTTCCTTGATACAAGTATCAAGACTAGAAAATAATTCTTGAGATTCTAAAAAATGGTGGTAAATAAATTAGCATCATGTGAAATATGGGCCTTTGACTTTGCAACATTCAAAAAACTTATAAATTCTTCATCAAAAGATTTTAACACTACTTGTTCCCTCTATTTAGGATCTACCTTTGTATGCTTGACTTCTAGAACACTATGTAATCTATGAGTTGCCTCCATTAAGGTTCTTTGTAGGCTATTTACTTTCCTATACTTCTCAATAAGTTTTGTTAGAGATGAGATCAAGTCAGTTTGATCATCATCATCACTTGTTAGGCTAGCAAGAAATATTGGAGTAGATGAACTAGATGGTTTAGATTCATCTTCTCTTTGCTTCATCTTCACTAACTCTTTAACTCTTCTTTCTTCTTTCTCTTTCTCTTCCTTTTCTTTTCTTTCCTTCTCTTTCTTTTCTTCCTCCTCTATTCTCTTCTTATTTTCTTCCTCTATTTTCCTTTTGTTTTCTTCCTAAACTCTTCTTTTCATTTTTTCTTCAAGAAATTTCTACTTGGCTTCCTTGATCTTTCTCTTTTCTACCTCTAATAGCCTCTTTTCCTCTTCAATTTGTTTTAATTGATCTTGAATAACCTTACCCTAAGATTTAGGTTGTTTGGAACTCTCAAAAGGGTTAGTGTCATCAATGCTAATAGTAACATTGGTCTAGTAAATTTGCATAGTGTCACCACTTACTAACACTTCCAAATTTTTAAGTGTAGATGAAGGTGTTACCTTTGATTTTGTTATCATCTTGCTAATAGTTATGGTTGTTCCACTCTTTATTTTATCCTTCTCACCCACCATAAATAGAAATTGTCTCACCTTGTTTCTCAAGTAAGGTGCCAAATTGTTTAACAATTTCTTGACTTCTTCCTCATCATCTGTCTTGCATATGGTCCTTATTCAAAGTTCTACATATCCTCTTCCCAAGCTAGTGCTTTCTTCCCTATAAGTTTGTCATAGACTTTTTGATTTATTGTGCCTTCAATATCTTTAAGTTTTAGATTATTACCAATTATATATCTCATAGTAGCAATATCAATTTCATCTTTCTCAATATAATTATATAAGTCATTAAATTTGTTCATCTGAAGAAATTTCCCTTCATTTTCAATGGATGAGTTTATCTTCTCAATCTTTGGCTTCCAAGGTTGTCTTGCCTTTCTTGTTGTCTATTTAGAAATAGTTACTTTCTCTACCTATTTTGCTTCTTTTTCTTCACTGGATTCCACAATTGTCAACAATGTCTTCTATCTTTTTCCTAGTCAAGTAGCTTGCTACTTGACTCTTTTAGTCTTGGTAATCACAACTTCCACTAATCTTTCTGATTTCTCTTCGGTTCACTTGGTTCTTTAGTCAATACTATTTCATATGGAATGCTTTGTTCTAAAGATATTTCTACAATAGACACTCATAATGGTTATACATAAATTATTCCTTGTTTCATGGTCTTCCATTGGATTCCACAATTGTCAACAATGTCTTTTATCATTTTCCTAGTCAAGTAGCTTGCTACTTGACTATTTTAGTCTTGATAGTCACAGCTTCCACTAATCTTTTTGATTTTCTCTTCAGATCACTTGGTTGTTCAGTGGATACTATAGCATATGGAATGCTCTATTCTAAAGGTGTTTTTGCAATAGACACTCATAATGGTTGTACATACATTATTCCTTGTTTCATGGTTTTCCTAGCTACTTATAGCTCACTTTCTATCATACTAGTCTTAGTTAGAGCTTTCTTCATTATTGTCTCAATCTTCTTGTGAGTTGCTTTCTCTAAGGATACTTAATGAGCTGATTGGGTAATTTCTTCATCAATCCACAATCTATACTAAGGTTGGTCCTTCTTGAAGTTCAACAATAGATCAATATATCCAATTTCTACATCATCACTTAAATCATAACCTTAGGGATCAAGGAATGTTTCTAGAGGTTCTACTACTTGAATATGAGTTAAATCTCTTTCTTAAAATAGGGTTTATTTAAAAATCACCTTATCAAGTCACTTCTAAGTTCTCTATGCTTCTAATGCTATTGCAATGAAGTGGTGATCAAGTCTATACTCCATTTTATCTATTCAATTTGAACTTGCATTAATTGCATACTTTTCAAACACAAAAAAAGATGTCAATTACATTCTAAAATCAAATATCTGCTTGAAATCTTTGTTCGATCTTCAAATGCTACCTAATGTTTACCATAGCTTCCTTGCATCATGAAAATTCTTTAGGAATCTTCACTCCACAAAATCCTTTGTAGAAACATATTTTTCATCTTGTGTTACAAAATTAACTTTCTCTACAATAATAGTAACACTTAATTCCTTCATAACCAGTTTGATAAGCTCCAAATTGCAAGTGAGCTTAGTTGTAGTCTAAACTTATCTCGATACACCTTTTTCCAACTTCACTACCCATAACTCAATCTCTAAATGAAGTTTCAAATTATGGTGTTGTGAACAAGCTTAATTCAACTTAGTTGAATCAAAATTGATTACTAACTTTGATCTTCCTATCTTACCATCTTCTAAATTTTCTTATGAGATGTCTAATCATCTTACGAATTCCTCATTGAGTTCTTCTCAAAGTTTATTGACTATATTTTTTTGTTCCTCATTGTCTTTCTTAGTTCCAGAGTTCCTTTTATGGTTCCTTCTATCATTTCTAATGTTTCTTCTATTTCTAAAGTTTCTTCCATTGTTCCTTCTATCTCTAAATTTTTTTTCCATTCTAAAATAATTTTTTGTATGTTTGTAGTTGTTGTATAACTAACATATTGGAGTTCTGCTTCTAGGATTCTATTGATTAATAGGTGCATGACAATTTTGGGCTATGGGTCCAAAGTTGTTACACTTATAACACATGATCTGCCTTCTTTCTTCATAAGATCTTCCTTCTCTCAATGTCCTTTCATTAAATCTTCTTCCATCTATAGGGTTAGTATTTCTAGACATTCTACTATTCTTTCTATCATTATCATATTTAGGTTTCCTACAATCAATTTCTTTATGACCAATACCATGACAAAAAAAATCTATAACATGATTAAATGAATAATTTGTGCATTTTTTTTTCATATGACCTATTTCATTACATGAAAAACACTTACCTCTAAATTCATACATGGTTTTCTTAGGAGATTCCACTTTCTTAGGTGCATCCAATTTCATAGTTTCCTTGTTTTTTTCAACTTCTTTAAGTTTATCAAAAGATTGATTGGATTCAATCTTATCATTAGATTTATCTTTCTCTTTTAGATCTGATTTATTTTTTAGGTTTCTTTACAGACATGTTAAATAGATAACCAAGACCAATCTTATCATAGGTAGGTCTTTGTATTGACATTGAACCATCAAGCTTTTCTCTGCTAGAATAAAGCTTTTTAAGTTGTTTCTTGCACTAAGTTAGTTCATTTTTCACAATAGTGTTGTACTTGTGAAGTTCTTCATGATCTTCTTTCAATGTTTCAAATTCAAATGTCTTCTTCACTAGAGTCACTCTAAAATCTATTTTTTTCATCTTCAAATCAAATTCAACTTTGCTAGGATCACTTTTCAAAGTCAACTTTAGATTGGTAATCTTCAATTCATGCTTCAAGATCTTGTACTTTGTCTTCATTGTTGAATAATCATCATCACTTGTTTCAAATTTAGTATATTCAAGTTTGTTCAATCTTGTCCTTCAACTATCAAATATATAGTTTGGAGTCTTCATATCTATCTTTCATCTTATCTCTTTGTTTACCAAGGAGATCAATTTGTTCAAGTGCCTCTTCAAGGTTCATCAACTATTCCATATCCATAGGGATCTTACTCGAGCTATTAAGCCTCTTCTGAGTAACTATTCTTTAATACCAATTGTTCAAAATAGGAATTACTAGGGGGGGGGGTTGGGGGGGGGAGGTGGTTAACTAGTAATTTACAAACTTTAGTCACCAATTGAATATTATTTATTTCTTTGAACCATACATAAGAAAGTAAACAAGTAATGTTGAACAGTAATATTAAGCATGCACAAAGATAACTCATAACATCATATTTTGTTAACTAGGGAAGTGGAGATGATACCCAGTAGATAATATACTAATATATATGTTCCTTGTTAGAGGATGGACCTTGTTAGAATTCAATGAGAAAATTCAATATACAGAGTCCCTATTAGGAGACTTTGAATCCCTATTAGGAGATTCCAACCTTGTTAGAAATTGTAGCACAATAGATGCAAGATGAGCCCATTGCCCAAACATGCACTTCCAATTTCAAGAAGAGTGTGGTGCCCAAAAAAGTAATTAGTCCTCTAGTATATAGGTGTTGCAACTTCTTTCTTGACTAATCTTTGACCTCAGCTAGATCTCAGATCACAAAATCAACTTCACATATAAGTAAAAGCACAAACCCTTGTCACATTTTTACAAAGGAAAAGGCTAACAAAAGTATAATTGTTCACCTTAAATGACATAAAATTTGTATTACTATTTAGAATTTGAAAATGAAGTAAACTAATGAAATGCATAGAAATGGATGAAGTTTAGTATTATAATTTTTAATAATTATTTGGAATAAGAAATGATATATTTTTCTATTTTTAAAGATAACTTCTTAGTTGCTAAAAAATGCTAGAAATTAGGGGTCTACTTCCCACCACAATATGACATGGAAATAAACTTGTTTTCCTTTAATCTTAGATTATGTTATAGATAACATACGTAGCTAGAACAATCAAAAATAAAAATTGGCTTTAGACCTATATTTTCTCTTTTATAATGATTCAAATTTCAACTTATTCAAATCGATAGTTTTCATCTCCCACCACATTTTCAAAATAAATGTATTCTAACCAAAACAAAAATTATAGATTCTAGAAGAGGACACTCTCCTCTAGAATGTCATACAATTTTTTAAAAAAATTGATATGATTTAATATTTCTTTCTTTCTCAAAATTGACATATTCTCAATTGTTAAAATACATATTTGTAGAATTTTTTTAATTACAATATACTATATGTTATTAAAACACTATCAACTCCATATGAGAATATTCATGACTTTGAGCTCTATAAAATTCTGTTAATATGTTATTAAAAAATATAGTAAAAAATAGTAAGAGTTACTGAAATGTCAATTTTCTAAAATAATTTTATTTCTTTAGTAATTGGATACTAACTAGTATAAAACATGCATTTAATAGACATTTCCACTTGGAAAAGTTTGAGACTGTGTATAACTTAGCTAGAATAAATTTATCAAGATCATGTATTTGAACAAAAATAAAATTTAGATAGAAATACTCAAATTCATTCATTTTGATAAGTCACCCTGAAAGGTGACACAACTTTTTACTTTTACCCATATATCACTTCACACAAAAGTTTGCACATCATTTATCACAATAAAATTGCTTAACACAACACAATTGAATTCACAAGATGTCCTTTGCATAAATACCATGGATTTTAATAAAAAAAATTCTAGGTTAGCTAAGACCATAATAAACTTTTCCAACTTAAACTAAACATTTAGGATGTCAACCCTAATTGGTCAAGGAATTATTTTGTAAACAAACTAACTCCTTTACCTTTAATTGTTTGCTCTATTTCACTAGTAAAATGTGAATATCTCTTTTTCATACAATCCATACTAATTTTTGAGGTTCTACACATCATCATAAACATGTATACTATCTCCATCTAACTTTTCTAATCATAAAATAATTTCAGTAACAAGTTACATACAAAAGAATACACTATTGCAAACCAATTTCATACTTAGACAATTTTCTAAGTACCAAAAGATAAGTATCTTTATTTTTGAGGTTTCTAAAATCATGTACATCATTTGTTGCTATAAATGAAAACAATTATATATATAAATTAGAAAATTATTAATAGTGTGCACCTTCCCATGTGCATAGGTGCATATCTCCAAATGGAGATAAGTGCATGCTTGCTTATTTAGGATACCTGTGCACCCAAAATGGGTGGACATGTGTGCTAAGTATGCTAGTGTACCCTTTTGAACAAAAAAACTTTAATGTCACAAAATTTTTAGTTCTTGGACTTCAAACTTTTGAGCTAGAGATAGAGACAAAACCTAGACTCTTGAGCGAGTCCCAAAATGACCCATCCCCTGAACTAGGGGTTTGGGAGAAAACAATTTACCAGGGGGTGCCAATTTCAAGGAGAAATGGGGTATACATTATGAAACCACAATACAAAGCACTATGGAGGGGCTTCTCTTGCAACCTTGGTGACCATTTCCCATGTTGGCATGAAGAAATTCTTAACAAGTGATGATTAAATAATTTATTGGGTAATAAATCTAAGATAATAAAAATGTGAGCACCTAAAGTTGATATGAGGACACTCAAAATGTGAGCACCCAGAGTTGACCCAAGGACATAGTGCAAGAGCCTCCCTAGCGAGTTGAGTCTGCATGTTATTTAGCTTGGGGTACTTGTGGGCAAGGAACTTATACTCCATCGAGTCCCCACATAGTTGTCCCATAGAGTGTATGATCGGGATGTATTGTACTTGCATTATCTCATGATCTCGGTTGTAGTCCTCTTTATTTTCTAATGTGAGTGTTAGCCATGGATGTTTTCTTTATGTATATTTTTGGTTGTATCACTATCTCCATTACCATAGCTATAGTGGGCCTACAATGTTGCTAATCATACTACTACTCAGGACTGGTGTATAGAGATGCTCTATTTCTATTTGTGACCAGTGCTTGATGTTTCACTTGGTATATTTGAGTTTCTGGGGTATCTTTCCTTGTGATTTATCCTTTGATTAGAATGCTTGGATATCATGTTAAGATTATGTTAGTTTCATTTATGCATTCCATTATTATGATGTTTTAGCATATGGTTAGATGATGTGATTCACTATTAGCTGGAGTATCTATGTTTTGTTGGACTAGCATGTTAGATCTTCTTGTTTTATGATGTTATGTTGTAGTATTAATGCACCCATATGATAGCTTTGACTATCTAGTTGGTAGTTCAAGATGTTATGTATGGGGAATTTTTAGGGCCTTTGAGGTCTCATGATGCTATTATAGTTGGGAGGAACCCTGCATGAGTTTAGTTGTTATGTGCATTGCAACATTTGTTGCTTTCTAGATGTTTACATATGCTACTATGGATTAGATGGATAGTTGTGTTTCTGTCATGTTTTTTTTGTGATCAAGTGTTCAAGCCTAGATTTAAGTATTTAGTACTCACTGGTGTGGAGGAATTATTTTTCCTATTTCTTAATCCTTTTTTTTCTCTTTTTTCTATTGTCTTTCCTCATGTTAGAGAAGGGTTTCCTTGCACAATAATGTGTTCTCTCATGTGAGAAATTCATTCTCTCACATGAGGCACAATGGAAGCTCGTGTGAGATTTGACTCTCTCGTGTGAGACATGGAATTCTCTTACATAAAGCCAGACATTCTTTTGCATGAGCCTTAGTAGAAGGGTTGAGAGATTTTCTGGCTAACCCTTATGTTTCCTCATGTGAGAAGATAACTCATTACATGGTATAAAAAACTTCCTCTTGTGAGCTTGGAGGTTGCATTTTCTCATGTGGAAAATAGGGTGTATCTCTAATGGTTTTCAAGAAATACATTTAGGTGTTTTGAGAACCATTTTGGATTTCTCATCTTTCTAGGCTTCAATAGATTGAAGATTCCAAGTTTTTTTATGTCTCTTTTCTTGTATCCGATTGAGTGCATTGGTTGGTAGTGGCATTTGGAGATCATTGGATGTTTTGGGTTGGTTGGTTAAGACTTCTATCAGGATCTTTGTGATCCTTTGCATGTTGATGTTTTCTTATTCCATGCTTGTTGTTAAAAAAAAAGTTATTTAGTTTTTATCTATCGTTGTTCCAAGGATCTCTAGGTGGGATATTACATCTAGTATCAGAGCCAATGTTGCAACATTGGGATCTCTATGTTATGCTAACACTTTTATATTATTTTCTTTGTGTACATTGTTATCTTATTTTAGCTTATGCTTGTGACTCTTATGATTGTTACATATGATCTTACCCTTATTGCTTCCTTAATGATGCCTCCTACATGTAGACCTAGTGGTCGTGGTAATAATTAAAAAAATCTCAATGAAGAAGAAAACCATGATGATGAATGTCAAGATGGTGGGGAAGAACATCATAACAATGATCATGGTGGAATTAGGGAATTGGTACCTTTGCTACAAGATATTATAGCTCAATTGGGACCTTCGGTAGAGAAAAACCAACATGACCATGGCCAGGAGGAGCGATCTCACCATCGAGATTCCCATATGTCAGACCATATGTTCATGAGTCTAATGAATAGAGTATTTTTCACGTATCTCAATTAGTGTGTCATTGTATTCTTGGATGATATATTGATTTATTCTAAGATTGTAGAGGAAATGAGGTCTAAGCCAAGTGTTGCGGTGCTTACGACATTAGTTGTATGGAAACTTGGGTAAATGTGGATTCTTCTAGTCCAAGGTGAATTATTTGGGGCATATCATCACAAGTGATCGTATTGAAGTGGATCACAAAAAAATTGAGCTATCATGGATTATTTAGTACTAATTAATGTTTTTGAGGCTCTTAGTTTCATGGGATTGGTGGGTTACTAACATTGATCTGTGAAAATTAATTTACATGTGGCTCATCCCATCACTTCTCTTTAGCACAAAGGGAAGAAGTATGTTTGGTCAGAACAATATGAGGCAACATTTAATGCTCTTAAGGAGTTTTTTAACAATGCACTAGTCCTTGCAATGCCTAATTCTATAGGTGATTCTATGGTTTTCACAGATGCTTTGTTGGAAGGTATCAGTGTAGTGTTGATGCAAGATGGTTGTATGATTGAATATGAATCTAGAAAACTCAAGGATCATGAGTTCAACTACCTCACTCATGATTTGGAACTTGCATCTGTAGTGCATGCTCTCATGCATTGGAGGAATTTCCTTTGGAACATAGGTTTGAGTTGCATATCAATCATCATAGTTTTAATATATCTTTACTCAGCTAAACTTGAATGTAGGATAGTGCTCGATGGAGTTCTTGTCTGAATATGACTTTTATGTTCAATACATTAAAGGGAAAGAAAATATCATCATAGATTTCCTAAGTAGGATGCAACATGAAATATTACTTTTATCATTAGGAGTGGATTTGAGAGGTTGTATCTCAGAGGCTTTTCCTAGTGACACATGGCATCAGGAAGTAAGGGCAAAGATTGAGTGTGGACATACCCTTAAGGGGAAGTTTTTAGGTTATTCTCTAGAGTCTGATGGACTACTATGACACTTGAAGCATATTTATGTACCAATGTCTAGTGATCTTTGTACCTTGATTTTTTTGAAAGCACATCATGCACCATATTCTACACAGCCCTATGTCAAGAAGGTGCATGCCAATCTCAAGAAGTTGTACTTTTGGGTAGGGATGAGGCATGATGTTGCTGATTTTGTTGCTTGATGTCTTGAGTGCTAGAGAGTAAAGGTAGAGCATCAACATCTAGTGGATCATTTGCAGCCCCATACCATTCTAGAGTGGAAATGAGATACTATATATATATTGATTTTATCAAAGGGTTGCCTATGTCATCATGATGACATGATTGCATCATGGTGATAGTGGAAAAATTATTTAAGGCATCACATTTTTCACCCACGAGGACATCCTACACAAATTCTTTTGTAGCACATGTTTTCTTGAAAGATATTGTTTGATTGCATGGAATCCATCATCAAATTATATTAGATAGAGATCTAGTGTTTACTTCAACACTGTGGAGGTCTCTCCTACATGATTTGGATGCATAACTCAATTTTGGTTTGGCTTACCACCAAGAGACTAATAGTTAGATAGAGAGAGTGAAATAGGTTCTAGAAGACATGCTTTGGATGTATGTGATGGCTAGGCAGGTGAAGTGGCAAGATTATTTATACCTTGTCAAGTTTTCGTATAATAATGGGTATCATAGTTCTCTTGGCAAGTCACCTTTTCAAGCCTTGTATGGTAGACCATGTCATAACCCCTTGAGTTGGTATTTTTTGGAGGACTAAGTACTTCTAGGTCCAAAGATGCTTTAGGATATGGAACAATAGTTTGTTCACATTAGAGAGCACTTGCTTACTACTCGAGATAGGCACAAGAAGTATCCAAATGCCCATAGGTTGGATTTTCACTTTTCTATTGGTGATGGGGTGTTTTTGAGAGTGCATCTAAGGAAGAGCCCCATCCATTATGGGAAAGGCTTTAAGTTGGCACTAAGTTTTGTCAAACCATTTGAGATCCTCAAGAGGATCAATCCTATTGTTTATCAACTAACATTGGCACCTAGCCTATCATGCATCCATGATGTTTTCCATGTTTATGTTTTGAGGCAGTATATTCTTGATGTGACCCATGTTCTTTATTGGGATTCTTTGTAGGTGGAGGGTGGACAACTTTCTTTGGAGCCTATTCATATCCTTTAGCATTAGAGACTAACTTTGATATGTTGGGACATAAAGCAAGTAAGGGTCTAGTAGCACCTGAGTGACGAGACTTCTACTACTTGGAAAGATGCTACATGATTGAGAGATTTGTACCCCTATCTTGTTGTAGGCTTCCAAGAGGAACCCTATGCCTAGTGGGGTAGGATGTAGTGCCTCTCATGTTTTTAGTCTGTACCTTGTTATATTTTGTTCTAAGAGATACTTTTTACTCAGGTTAGTTTGACATTTGAACTGACCTAATAGTCAAATGTTATACTTTGATTCCAATATCATAGATGTTAGATTACTCTATTGTTTAGTTGATAATATCTACACAATGATGCCTTTTTGAGATGACAATATGGTTTATGATTGTATCTTGTTATTTGGTATTTAGAAATATCCTTTGATTATGTTTATATGATTGGATTTGATACTATGGTTACTTACTTAATTCTTTCTTTGTGATGCTTTATGAGAAATTTGTTTGTATGAATGCCAACAATACTACTTTAGGGGGATTATCCTAATCATTAAAGAGTATTGACATGTTGCATTCATGACTATGTTTGTCATTGATGTCAACATAGCATGGATTATGTAAATACTAGTTGAGTAGAAGGCATATATGTTAATGGTACAGACAATAGTTTTATTTTTTGGTGATGTGTAGTTATGGACATATTCTATAGTATGACCTAATGATGTGGTCAAGTGCACAAAGTCTAAGTAAAAGACATATGGAAGGTATACTTGATTTACAGAGAGAAGTTCAGAGACAAAGTATTGGGAAAGAAGTTCTTGATGTTTGTTCACTACATTACATGTAAGATGCAATAAGAAGATGCACAATTGGGTAGTAAAAGAGGACAGCCTTGGGTGATATCAGCAAGTGTGCAAGCCCTAGTATCACACATCTAAAGTTTTGTATAGATTGTGAGCCAACAATGATATTGTAATTTTAATTAATAGATTATCATATTATAATTAATTGGGAAATCCTCAAGGCTAACTCAAGGAATTATTATGAAGATATGGTATAAAGGAAAGATGTTTTCCTTGTTTTTGTAATGGATCATAAGTGTGGTGATCGTTGTACAAAGTGCTAAGTGTGAAAAGGAGAAGAGTACTTAGTAGATGCATGTAAGCAATCCAAGGGATTATTGGATTCAAGGTATGTGATCTAGGTACTATTGGAAATATGGTCAGTTGGATGTCTTCATAGTTGTCATTTATGGAAACATACATTCAACATTTCATTTATGCATTTAAAGATAGATAATTGTCTAACTATCAGATAGTTTGCAATAGTTCAAAGAACAGATCTTAAGAGTACAAGTGATGTGCAAAGAGTTAGGTTATGCATAGTTGACGAAAGGTTTGTGACACTGTCATGATGATGTATACCAATGTGCATGTGTGTACATACAATACGATGCAAGTTATAGTAAAATTAATAGTATGGGTATTTAACAATGTAGAATAGAGCATAGCAGTAATAGATTTGTAAAACTTTAGGAATTATTTTGGTTACAAAATAATTACTAATTTATGTTGAGCTAATTATGTGGATATTATTCCATAAGTTATTTTATATTATGTCAAACCATCTTTTTGGGACTTAGCCAATTTTCATGAATGTTGCCATCAATGAAAAAGGGGGAGATTGTTGGCAATATGGTCAGTTAGATGTTTTGATGGTTGTCATTTATGGAAATATACATTCAACATTTCATTTATGCATTTAAAGATATATAATTATCTAAGTATTATATAGTTTGTAGCAGTTCAAAGAATAGATCTCAAGAGTACAAATAATGCATAGAGAGTTAGTTTATGTATAGTTATGGAAAGATTTGTGACTCTATCATGATGATGTATACTACTGTGCATGTGTGTATAGAAAGTATGGTGCAAGTTATAGTAAGATTAGCAATGTTGGTATTTAATAGTGTAGAATAGAGCATAGTAGTAATAGAGTTTTACAACTTTAGGATATATTTAGGTTACAAAATAATTACTTAGTTATGTTAGCTAGCTATGTAGATATTATTCTATAAGTTATTTTATATTATTATAATGTGTACCACTGTCTAACAAGGCCTAGTCCTCTAACATGGAATCAAGACACTATATGTACTTCACAGACTCCTAATAGGGTCAATATCCTTAACAGGATCTTATTGTTTAGTGAACCATCTAGGGGGTATCATCCCAACTGGGGTTTTCCCTTTGCCAAGGTTCCCCTAGTTAAAAAATAATGGTGTTATGAGTTCTCTATGTGTATGGTTATCTTTATTGTTCAACATTGTTGGTATATTTTCATATGCAAGTTATAGAGTAATTGACAATAGCCAGTTGTGGGCAAAATTTTTTAGAATACTGATTCACCCCCAACCCCCCACCCTCCCTAGTATTATCTATTTCTAACCAATGGTATCAAAGCATAGTTACTTTGAAGAGGCTTAACAACATAAGTAAGATCCCAGTGAATATGGAATAGTTGAAGAAGAATCCCTTGACCAGATTGATCTTCTTATAGAAAAGATAGATAACTTGAAAGATAGATAAAAAGATGCAAAAGTTTGCATTGGAAAACTAAAAGATGAAATTGATGATCTTAAATCTAGCAAAGAACCTTTTGTGCAAACTAGTGATAATGATGTTACAAAAAATCTTAAGAAAGAGAATAAGATCTTGAAATATGAGTTGAAATTTGTTGAACTAAAGTTGAGTCTTAAGATTAATGGTAATAAGAGTGAACCTGATATAAAATCTAAGAGTGCATACCTTAGATCCTAGTTGATTCAAGTGATATCTAAATTAGATTCTAATAAGATAGAGCATGCAGAGTTGGAAAAATAAAATATTATTAATTTTAGTTTGTGGTGATTGATTAGGGAAGTATTGTACATACTTCATAATTCTTTGGGGCTCAAAAAAAATTTGGGCCCTACCTTATCAAGATTTTGGACTAACATGTAATGATTAATTATAACCCTAAAGTAGTAAAAATACTTGAATAAAAGAGCTTAGGGTTAGAGTTTCTAATTATATGTGATGCAAAAATTTATTCTTGTAGTAGTATTGAGCTATAAGGCATTACAAATTTGTAACCAGGTTGTAATCATTTGATCATAATAATATTGGACTTGCTATTTAGTGGACATAGCCTAGGGTTTGGTAGATATAGATGTTAAATCTTGGTTTTTTTTTTCTCTTCTATTTGATTAATTATTTTCTAATATTGCTTATATTTACATGTAATTTTTATTTCTATCTAAGGTTAATTTTAACAAGTGGTATTAGAACCAGGTTATTTTTTCAATTATCCCTTGTAGGAAAGTCTCATAGTTGAGTGGGAGTGATGGCATAGGAGGGTAAGTTGAGGGTTGACAAGTTTAATGGGAAAAAATTTCAGTTTTGGAAAATGTAAATGGAGGGCTATCTCTATTAGAAGGATTTATGGAAGCCATTGGAAGGAAAAGCTAAGAACTAGTGATCTATGATAAATGAGGACTAGGAGATTTTAGATAGAAAAGAACTTGGAAGAATTCAATTATTCCAATGAAATTTAACATTACAAAAGTGAAGAAGATGGAAGAGTTGATGGAAAACCTAACAAAATTATATGAAAATTGCTTTGCTTGAAATACAATATTTCTCATGAACCATTTAATTAAAATGAAGATGGGAGATGGATGTGTTACAGATCATTTAAATGTGTTTAATACTATTACTAGTCACTTATCTTATATGGGTATTAATTTTGATGAAGAAATTAGGGCTCTCTCAATTTTGTGTTCTTTTCCCAAAAGATGGAACAATTTGGTAATGACTGTGAGTAATTCTATTTCTAGATCTAATACCCTAAAATATGATAATGTGAACAATGTTATTTTGAGTGAAGAAACTCATAGGAAAACATTAGGTGGATCTACATCAGGAAGTGCTTTGAATGCATAAAGCATACATAGAACATCTGCAAGAGGAAATAATTTTAGAAACTATCAAAAATCAAGACGAAATTTAAAGGGGAAGAGGTCTCAGTCTAGAGGACCAAAAAATTGCTAGTATTGTGGTAAACTAGGGCATAGTAAGGAAAATTACTAGACTAGAAAGAACAATAAAGGAGATAAACCAGAAGGAAACAAGGAGGAAAATATGGTAACTAGCAAGTTCAAGGAGGATGATTTGCTTCTTTCTTTAGAAAGTGTTGATGATTAATGGGTTTTAGATTCTGGTGCTTGAGTTCATGCTACACCTCATAGAGGTTATTTCATTAATTATGTCCAAGGGGATTTTGGGCTTTTTTATTTGGGGTATAATGTACCCTATAGATTTTTGGAAAGGGAAAAGTTTAGGTTAAGTTCCTAAATAGGAATCATTGGCTACTACATGAGGTAAGACATGTTCCAAGGCTCATGAGTAGGAATTTTATCTCAGTAGGGCAACTCGGTGATGAGGGTTATGTAGTTACTTTTAATGATAAAAATTGGAAGGTTTCAAAAGGTGCCCTTGTAATAGAAAAAGGTATAAAAATAGGCACATTATATTTTTGTATAGATCATATTATTCTGTCTACTTTGATTGTTTTAGAGAAAAATGAATGTTAAGGAATAGTTGTGATAGTTGAGTAGGGAGAAAAAATAGTTACTAAAGATTTTGATACAATGCTATGGTACAACAGACTTGGGCACATGAGTGAGAAAGGTATGAAAGTACTTTTTCCAAAGAAAGTTTCACCAAGTCTAAAATGTGTTAATATGGATTTCTTTGAGAGTTGTGCATAGTATGGAAAACAAAAGAGAGTGAGTTTTGTGAAGAGTGGGAAGGAAAATAAAAGTGATAGATTAGAGCTTGTGTATAAAGATGTATGGGGACCAACTTAGGTATCTTCCCTTGGTGGCTCTCATTATTATGTTACATTTATTGTTGATGCAACTAGAAAAGTATGGGCTTACTTTCTTAGATAGAAATATGATGTATTTCAAACTTTTAAGAAATGGAAATGCTTGATTGAAAATGAGACTAATAAGAAATTAAGATATTTTAGATCTGATAATGGTGGTGAGTATTATAGTCATGAGTTTAAATATTATTTCTCCACTAATGGTATTCATAGATAGAAAATTGTTCCAAGAACTCTATAGAAAATGGGAGTGGCTGAAAACATGAACATGACTATAATGGAGCATGCAAGGAGCTTGAGGTTTCATGTAGGGTTAGTGTTAAACATGTGGGTAGAGGTTGTCAATACTACTATGTATTTGATTAATAGATTTATGTCTACTCCCTTGGGTTGTGGTATTCCAGAGGAAGAATGGAATACTAGGAAGGTGAGTTATTCTCTTCTCAAAACCTTTAGTTGTGAAGCATTTTCTCATAGAGATTTTGAAAGTAGAAGCAAGTTGGAAGATAAGTCAATGAAATGTGTATTTTTTGGATATGACATTGATGAATTTGGTTATAGGCTTTGGGATTTTAAAAATCATAAAATTGTAAGAAGCAAGGATATCATATTTAATGAGAAAGTGTTGTACAAAATCTATTGCAACAACATGAGAAGAAAGAAAATGATTATGTAGTGTTGGTTGATACTCCAAAAGATGATGTTCTAGTAGTTCCTCATGATCTGCAACAACTACAACAACAAATACCACACATGCGAGTGAATGTTAGATGGTCAACAAGGCTAAGTAGAACTCCAAAAAGATTCTCTCCTTTTTTGTATTCTATTTTACTTACTAATACTAGTAAGCCTGAATGTTATGATGAAGCTATGTAGGTGGATACTAAGATTTAGTGGGAGTCTACAATGAAAAATGAAATGGACTCTTTGCTGAAAAATAAGACTTGAGATTTATGCAAGTTGCCTATAGGTAAATGAGCTATATAGAATAATAGGGTTTAAAAGTTGAAAGAAGAGGGAGGTATGAAAATATTTAGAGCTAGGTTAGTTGTAAAGAATTTTCACATAAAAAAGGCATTGACTTTGATGAGATATTCTCTCCTAATATTAAAATGACTTGTACTTGCACTATTTTAAGTATTGTGGCTACTGAAGATTTTCATTTGGAGCATCTTGATGTTAAAACAACCTTCCTTCATGGTGATTTGGATGAAGTGATATATATGGCTCAGCCATAGGATTTGATGGAAAAGGTAAGGAGATTTTAGTGTGTAGATTCAAGAAAAATTTATATGGGTTGAAGTAAGCACCTCGGTAATGGTATCTAAAATTTTATATTTTTATGCATGAGAATGGATATAGTAGGTGCCATTCAGATCATTATCTTTACTTTAAGACATTGGATAATGAAAAGTAAATTATTTTATGTTTATATGTTGATGATATGCTTTTATTTGGGTCTAACATGTATCACATTAAGGGGCTGAAATGCTAGTTATCACATGCATTTACTATGATGGATTTGGGGGCAAAAAAATAAATCCTTGGTATGAAGATTTGTAGATATAGAAAGAACAGGAAATTGGCATTATCTCAGGCTGATTAAATTGTGAAGGTGTTGCAACATTTCTCTATGGAGAATGCTAAAGCTATTAGCACACCTTTACCTATTCATTCAAAGTTGACTAAGGAGATGTGTCTCAAGACACAAGAAGAGTAGGATAATATGTCTAAGGTACCTTATGCTTCAACTATAGGAAGATTGATGTATTGCATGGTATGTACAAGGCCATATATTGCACATGTATGAGAGATGTTAAAAGATATATGAGTCATCCAGGGATTAAGCATTAGATCGCACTTAAATGGATTCTTAGATATTTGAGAGGAACATCTAGTAAGTGTCTACATTTTGGGGGCTCTAATGTGATTTATAAGGATATGTTGACTCAAATTTGGTAGGGGATATTAATACCAAGTAGAGTAGTATAGGTTATATATTTACTATTGGTGGGGTAGTAGTGAGCTAGGTTTCTAGGTTATAGAAGGGGAACACTTTATCCACTACAGAGGAAGATTATGTTTTTGTTACAGAGGAAACTAAGGAGATGATATAGCTTCAATTCTTCCTAGAAGAATTGGGGCACCCTCATAAGGATAATTATTTGTTTATAGATAGTCAGAATGACATTCATATTGCAAAGAATTCAACTCTTCATTCAAAGATAAAAAAACATACAGTTGTCATACCATTTCATTTAGTTTATTTTGGGTGATGGATAATTAAGGATGGACAAGATACATACATATGAAAATTGAATGGATATGTTTATGAAGGTAGTGACAAGGGAGAAGCTAAACTCCTCTTCAACTTTGATTGGTCTTCTAAATTGAATAGAATAAAAGAATAGTAGAGTCCAAGGTGGTTTGATCCAGTGGGAGCCTCATGGAGTAGCAGCATGGCTACAATATTAGAATCCAAGTGGGACATTATTTTCTAGTGTGGATCCCATTTAGTCCCCAAGTGGGAGACTATTAGTTTGGGTGAACCATGTTAAATCTTGGTGTCTTGTGCTCTCTTCTATGAGATTAATTAGTTTATGATATTGTTTATATTTGCATGTAATTCTTATTTTTATTTGAGGTTAATCCTAAAAATTGTGAAAGGAGAGTTGACACAAGAAAACTAGTAGCTAGAGAAACTTTACATAAGTTATGAGAAAATTGATTAACAAATATTTCATCAAAGACCTTCTTATGAAAATACAGGCCTTGGATATCTTCTTGGAGAGAAGTCAATGAAAAATGATGAGATTAGGATAGAACCAAATCCTATAGTAGAAATCCCTAAAGAAAATTTCAAGTGGTTTGATGAAGTTGACAAAGAAATTTGATGAATTTAGAACAATAGAGCAAGTTGAAGAACCTAAGCAAGATGATTTGTCTAAAGAGTTAAGACATGAATTTAGAAGTAGATGCTACATATGTAATGAAGTTGGACATATGAAGAAAGATTGCATAGGTAATTCTTTTAAACCTATTACTAATTTCTATTATTATAATTGTCATGGTTATGGACATAAGGTAGTAGAATGTAAGAAACCTAAGTTTATTGATGATAATAAGAATAGTAGAATGTTAAGGAATCCTTAACCTATAGATGGAAAAATTTGATCTTAGAGAAGATCTAATGATGGAGAGAAACCTAATGGTGAGAAAAAGAAATTTGTTTGTTACAAATGTTACAATCTTGGAAAATATTGCAAGAAATTGCAACACACCTAAAAATTAGAATGGAAATAATCAAAGAAGAAATGCACCTATATGTCAGTTATGCAATAAATTTGGACACATATCAATATTTTGTAGAATGGACAAAGGGAGCTTTAATAGTAATTCTAATCATAGATAGAAAAACAATAGGAATAATAGAAGGAATGAAAATGGAAGTAATAACAATCAGAAAGAAATAGTCAAGGAACATGTTGAGGAATTCAAAGAGCTATTTGTGAATGCTTGTAATCTAGAGAGTTCACATACAGTATTGGAAGAAGAATTATTTGACACACATGATGAAAATTTGAAGTCATGGATTGATTATGGCTCAACCTATCTAAATTAAGCTATTATAGAAGCAATAGAGCATTAGTTAGTTAGAACTGATGTTAGAGAGTGAGTTAGAGATTACATAGTTAATGGATGCTAAAATACATAGAGGGGAAGCTATGGTTTAGTGTGCAAGTCTTGATGTGATTGAAATAAGAAAGAATTGTAAGAACAAGGTCACTAGTAGATAGAGACACTATTCTAAGTTTGTGGTAGATACACATGTAATCTATAGTGCAATTCGAAATGATTTAAGGATCATAAGTGAGATTTAGTATACTATTTGTTTAGGAAAAGTGGCTTGAGTGAATTGAAGAACATTTTGATAGAAATTGAAGTGCAACATAAAGTTTGTGAAGCCAAAAGTTGCAAAAGCCCTAAATTACAAAGTTGAGGTATTTTATGGAGCATTGAATCCAGTTTCCTATAGTATTTACAATTATAAAGCAATGACAAGTCAAAGAGTGTATGATGTTAGTGAAAAACCAAGGTATGAGTTTTAGAAACACCCATTTTTTTTGTTATTAGATGATCTAGTAGGCACATTTTTGCAGGTTCTGGAAAATGTGCTACACATAAAAGATATAGGGAGTTATATAGATTTTAATATTGAGAGAATAGGAGATGATGGAATTCACAAGGACTTAGGAGTAATGTACAATAATGGTGTATCCCTAAAGTTTGAACATATATAGCTTGAAGATTTGAATTTGATGAAGTATATGTTCTACATAGAATTCAATAATCATGAATGAACCTAAATCATTTTGAGAAGAATACATGATGATATGTTCTGGTTGGGTGATGTGCAGATTGTCATTGATAATGACCCAATTCAGAAGGTCACAAGATTAAGAAATGAAGGTTGTAGTCATTATAATGGGAGAAGCATTAGGAAAATGGTTGAGACAAATCTAAAAACCAAGTTTGATGGAAGAAATCTAAAAGTTGATCCCATTCAAGATAAAGGAGTTAAGTTGCTAACCAATATTTTGGGGTACAAGTTGAACCATGGATCAAGGGTTTACTCTATACCAACTAGATTTCTTCATGCACAATTAATTATGGCTATTGAAAGAAGGAATGTAAACTTGTGTGATATTATGAAATTGCAACTATTGGATAATATTGCAAAGATAAAGAAAATGAAGATCATAGTTTTTAGATTTGAGTCTTTACTGACTCATTTGTTCTTTAATGTTACAAAGAAGTTTCCTAGAATAATCAATTGGGATAGCAGCTATTGCATAATGAAGATAGTGACTCAATGCTATAGTTCCAAATTTGAGAATCTCTAAGACATTGATATAAACAGAATGGTGAACTTTTAATCTAAGATGAACTTGAGGTATAAGATACCTCCCTCTATGGTGGAAAAATATATAGATGATTTATGCTTCATAGTGGAGACTGACAACAACTACATGGAAGTAGTGATACCTAGAGCCAAGTTCATTGATCCTATGGGCTATGAGACAAGTGCAGAGTTGATAGAAGGGTAGGTGCAAATCATATTTGAATCTAAGAAGGACACATAATGTCGTAGATGGGGAACATATGATGAAAGGTTAAGGATACTAGAATTTGATCTACATAGCAAAGAGAGAGAAAATAAAGTAGAAAAAGAGATAGATTCCATCCTTGAATAATCTAGTATGTCAAGGCAAGAGTTCAATGAGATAAACGGAATGGCATTGGAAATAAAATCCAATTGGAAATCTAAAGTGTTGGTGAAAAACCCTATTGTAGTAGTAGGACCCTCAGAAGGAGTAACGGTACTCCTATTGCACCATATGTTGCAGTTGCATAAATGAAACTAGTAAGAGCCAACTATGAAAAATCAAGGAGTCATCCAAATGTGTAAATACCTTTTGTACAGAGGAAGTTAGAAAGGCTAGTGAAGGTTAAGCAAGAACCTCCACCTCAAGCAAAGAAAAGAGTAAAGAAGACCACCAATGGGCCAAGTAAGAGAAAAAAACCATGCTAGTGAATAGTTCTGAAAGCTCAGAAGAAGATTCAAAAGATAAACCCATTGAACAAGATGCATAGGAAGCTAAGACATCTATAGGAAAAAAGGCATGGAAACCAAAGGCAAAGAATCTGAACATGTAGATTATAAATGATGAGAATTTTTTTCAGTTAAAATTTTTTTATAGCATGCATAGTAGTATGGATAGGAGGCAATTAGAGAATGCAACCATAAGAAACATGACTTTGAGAAATAAGAGATTTGAAAGTATCCAAAATAAAATTCTTGAAGACCTATATAATAGGTTAATTAATAGAAAGAGAAGAGTAGTCAAAGAAGATCCGAATATGAGAATCACATAAGTAAATAAGTTATGTGATGTTGGATCAAAAGAAGAATTTGACAAAATTTTGAAGGGTATTGAGCCCTTGCTAATGAACAAAAGAAGATCAATTCTTCTGATGGGAAGTAATTATGAGGAGGTTAGGCAAGAAACAAAGGAGGCTAGAGTAAAGTATATATCCTCAGTGCCTAAGGAGAGTGCACAAGAAAAGGTTTATAGGCCAGTGTATGTGGAAGTCCATACATCTTTCAAGGAAGAGGAAGAAACAAAGGAGGCACACCAAGCACTATCACCACCTCACATTATTATGTTTACTGAATCCATGCAAGTGGATAGTATGTGCATAATTTTGAATGTAAAGGAAAACCCTTTTATAGGGTATGGAGAAAATATTGTAGGTAATATCAACAATATCACTATGTATACCAGCTCTGATGATAAACAAGAAGAGGAAAAGAAGAGGAAAGGAAGAGGAAAGCAAAGGAGGAAAAGAAGATAAAACTAGAAGAGGAAAAGAAGAAGAAGAAAGAAGAAGATGTGAAGAAATAGGCTAAGGAAAAGATAAAAGTAGAAAAATAGAAGATTAAGGCTACTATACCTTCAATAGTAAAAATAACTAGAACATCAATAGTAGTATCCATCCTTTCCAATGATGAATATTAGAAAGAACTAATGGGAACCTTGAGAAAGTTATTAGAGAAGAATAAAAATGTTAATTCTTTGGATAAGACTCTTGCTAATGTCTTGGAGTGCATGTAGAAGATAGTTTCTGCAACTATAGAAAATCCATACTTGTAGACCAAGGAAAAAGGGTTGGCAAAGACCTTTAATGGGGAATTTACAACTTTTGTTGAAGTAGCAGCAATGCAAGTGGAGACAAATCATGATGTGGCCCTATTCAATACAATGTGTACCAATGTTCACAATGATTTGAAGGAACTTGATGGAAACATCAAGAAACTAAAAAAGTGTATTTCTAAAATTAAGAATTTGTATGGGCAATGTGCAATGTCTTACACTTGCTTATCAAATTTTGATAAAAATACCAAAGGCCATATGAGTGATCTTCAGACACTCATTACAAGATTGCAGCAACTAGAGATCAGAATTGAATATTTTTAGAATAAGATTGAGAAGATCCACAATCTTATCAGGGGCATTGAATTCGAAAAAGAGAAGGTAATCAAGATATTCTTTATTCTTAGAGAATATCTGGCACTCAAAGTTGTAATTTTGTAGAGGAAATTGGAGGAATATCATTCAACAAAGAATTCATAAGATAAATTTTCCTATACTGACTTGAGCATAGTTGAAATGGAATCTTATGCACTTTGTGCACTCGGCACTATATTAGATACATTCAAAGGAAATTGGAAGAAATATTGTGATTGACTAAAGATTGATTTTGTAGATTGCATATCTAGAATGATGAGCTGATCAACAACAGACAAGTTTTGTCATACAATTTTGGCACCTATGACATTGATGTCAATGGGGGAGTATTATGTAAAGGAAATTTTTTATAGATATAAATGTATATTTAAGGGGGAGCTTATGTATGTATTAATGTAAAAGAGTGATAAGGAATATAATGATCCATAAAAACATGAATAAAATTGTTATGTTTTGAAGGTGATTTTTGTGTAGTTACCTTTTTTTTTTTTTAATTATGTATGACATCATTTTGGGATGTAGTCAATTTTCTAGAATGTCTTCATCGATGCCAAAGGGGGAGATTGTTGAAAATATGGTTAGTTAGATGTTTCGATGGTTTTCTGTAAGGCCCCTTCCCTAGTACCTTATTATAAATCTTAATAACAATGAATATGGTTAGATCTAGGAAGAATAAAGGAGATAAGAAGTTATGTTCTATTTCTTGTGAATTATAGATTGTTATTGCACACCTTATGATAGAATGATGGTAAGAAGGTCTTGGAATCTAAGTATGCCTTGATTTATAATGACCTTAAAATATTATTGAGACTGATGTATATTGTAGTCGTTGTTGTGTTAAGTATCATGTTTGAGTTACATTATGCTAATAAGCTAAGACCCTATGGAATAAAGACTTAGGGTGCCATAACTTAGAAAACTATGTCAATGGGTTCCCAATATTTGATGGCCTATTAGGATTATTAAATTAGATGGCTAGTATGGAAAGATGAATTGACACCCACTCGTATGAATAATATTAATAGTCATAAGATAAAAATTGTTATCAAATTTGGATAAAGGTATACACAGAAGAACTTGATATGATATAATGTGATGAGTCATTTAGGTGGATATCTTGGTATTTATAAGGAAAGATTTTATGAACCAATAAAATATAATCAACTTATTGTATGATTGGATTCTGAAACTATGTGACATGACTATGCAAACATCTCATCTATCTAACATAATTGATATA
This sequence comes from Cupressus sempervirens, assembly GCA_028749045.1. Lineage (NCBI taxonomy): Eukaryota > Viridiplantae > Streptophyta > Pinopsida > Cupressales > Cupressaceae > Cupressus > Cupressus sempervirens. The sequence continues at coordinate 660,484,479 of CM053793.1, forward strand.
CTTTATAATTATCTCATAATGATAACAGATATTGATAGCAACCAAATGATAATTTAACTGAATCAAAGGATATTAGTTGAGATGTTTTCATTTTGATTATTTTGTCCTAAATATTTATTTGGAACTAATTTGTATGTTAACTAATTTAATAGGATAGATTCAACATTCCATCATTATGATAGGAAATGAATTTTGATTAGATATTAATGTTGATATGTAGATTTTGACATCTTAATATTTTAAATGGTTTTTATATGAAACTGATTAGAAAAAGAAAGGGTAATTATGGAAATCTAAATGTGTTGATTTTTGAAATGTTAAAATTGTCATGCATCTATATACATGTATTTTAATATGATTTTCATTAGACTACTGATGCTCAAGTTTAGTGTGCAGGCAATTGAACCATGGAATTTAATCAAGGAAACAAGGTCCAAACTTCTATTAACATAGTTTAGCCAAGGTAAATCTTGGAAGATTGAAAAGCTTCATTGTGATGTGTTTTATTTCATAAATGTAAGCTTGCATGTGTGTGGTGAAATTAAATCCATGAGTAAGTAGGGACATGTCATTGTGATGTGTAATGTATTTAAATGTCTCACTTGACACGTATAGTTGTTTATGTGTTGATGCCATGTCATTTAGGGTTCTGGTCATGGTTACACTTAACCTTAAACTAATTATCTTTCATATGATTAAGTAAATCCACTTGGAGAAAGGATATGATGGGTCACCATCAAGGGAAATTCGAATTCAAACTTGACAAGGATTTTAGAGGGTCAATAGGTGGTCCCAAAGTGCCATTTTTGTGAATATAAGCTACCCATATGTTAGCATAACATGTTAGGGGTCTAAATTTGACCATTTTATTGCTTAGCTAGCCTAGGGGACCCCTTAACCAATGCATTTTTCCACCAATTCGAAAATTGAGTTGTCCCATTAGTTCAACCCAATCTTTGTTCATAGTCAAAATAACAAATTTGGTAGGGACAAAGTTTTAAGAGATAGTGCCTTGGTGTTTTTTCCAAAAATAGATAGTGGGAAAACACTTTTAGGGAGATTTGGACAAACTAGTGGGGTGTTCATCCACTCTCTAAGTTTAGAGACAACTAGGACTTTGGAGGAAGACTAAGGGAGCTCTTTATCAACTATCACTATCATTTAGCTTGGACCAAGGTTAGTGCTCAAACCAAGACCATTTTCTTTCTTTTAGCATTGCATAATGTATCTACAAGCATGGAGTGTTGTTATGGCATCATGTAGTGTTATTCTAAATCTTTGTATTATGTTCTAATGGTGTGATTTTATATTGTTCTTCATGTAATTTCTTGGTTTTATTTCTTGAACTCCTTGTTTTTTTATTAGAATGTCAAATTTTAATTGGTGTGAAGACTTCACTCGCCCTTGGGAGGGAAGAGAAGTCCTGGGTGAAGGTAATAGTTGGGCTCAACAATGTAGTTGAGAAAAATTACCTCATGATGAGGAGTGGTTCTTTCATGGAGTATGGGCTCCATTGAAGCCATATGCTATTATTGTTTTGGGAGATATAAGGAGCTGTGTAAGGAGGATAATTTTTTTTAATGATAGCCTTGAGAGGAAAAAATGAAATTGCAATATGATATTTGTATTATGGATATGGCATTATCCTTTTTGAAGAATCCACCTTCATCCAATATATTCATGATTCACATGGTGAATTAATGTGAAAGCCATGGAAGGGATTGTTTTATGTTGTGTTGTGTATTTTCATGCATTAGCAAATGTTTTGTGTGTGTATCCTATTTTGGGCTTTGTTTCTCCTATTTGGTGGGTGGGTTCATAGAAGCCTAGAATGGAAGGTGGGCCTCCATGGTTCCAAGTTTTGTGTTTTGCAAGTTTTGAAAAAATAGTTCCTATGAAGAGATTAGGGTTTCACCCTTGGAAATGTTGAGGAATCAAGTGTTGGGGAGAGACTAATCTTCCCCATGTCATCTCATAATGTGTTGTGATGTTAAGTTTCCATTTTAATTTTATGGTAATGTGAAAGGAATTCAACCCCTATTGTTTATTGTTATAAATGTGTAAAGTGAAGTTTGAGAATTTAGGTATATTGCATTTACAATAGAAAGATTGTGGCATTATCATAGTTATGTAGGAAGGAAAAGATTATTTCATGTAAAAGAATATCTAATATTGTAGAGAAACATATTGAAGTTATGTCAATTAGCTCATTATTCTTCCCTAGATTTTTTATTCCATCAATAAACCCTAAGGAATCCTCATGTGAGAGAGATATTGTAATGAATATTTAATGTAAATTTGAGTAATTTCATTATAAGATTCTATGTTATATAATTTCTATAATAGAAATAATAGTTCTTGCTTGTCAAATAGATCATATGAAATGATTCACTTTGTTTTCAATAACAAGCAATTTCATATGTAATCCAAGTCATTATTAGAAAACATCTATAATTAATCTTGTATATTAGTGTGTTAAAACTTAAGTTAGCTTATGCCAATAAATCTATAGACTAGATAAGATAAACCTATCACAAACCCTATCCCCTAAATTTCACAGTAGAAATAGAAGAAAATTAACTTCAACATTATACATAGTCTAAAATCTATAAGAGAAAGTATGTTGTAGGTGTAGATTTTACTTCTTTGAAATTTGTATGAGGATGGGAAAATAAGTAGATGCCTATTGGGTAAAAGTACACAAGTTGTGTCACCTTTTAGGTTGACTTATCAGAATGACTAAATTTGAGTATTTTTATCTAAAAATCAATTTTGTTAAAACATATGATCTAAATAAATTTATTCTAGCTAAGTTATATACTCTCACACTTCTTGAATTGGAGATGGCTATTAAATGCATGTTTTATACTAGTTTGTATGCAATTAGTAGAGAAATAAAATTATTTTAGAAAAGAAACATTTCAATAACTCTTACTATTTTTTATGATATTTTTTAATAACATATAAACACCATTTTATAGAGCTCAGTGTCAAGAATATTCTTATATAGAGTTTATAGTGTTCTAATTAGATATAGCATATTGTCATTAAATTTTTTTACAAGCATGTATTTTAACACTCGAAAATATGTTAGATTTGAGAAAGAAAAAAATATAAAATCTGTTAGTGTAAATAATTAATTATTATTGCACTTTACTTAATTTTACTTAGGTTAATGCATTATATTTTTATTTATTAGGTTAGCCACCTAGGAGTATGCGTAATCATATGAGTTGTCTTGTTGACAACATAGGAGTTAGCAACTCATTTTAGCACATGGTGTCTACAACATAATTTTATGTGAAACACCTATGTTAAGCTTATCCTCTCATCATCACACTAACTTTTGTGCTCAATAGAGGATAATCCACTCTTGGTGGACATGTGCTTAGTTGTGAGACTTATCACTCTGGTGACTCCTAGTCAGTCTGGAGGTCTTTATATATAGGCACTCTTAGTGTATATGTACATCAATTCAATTTCATATTGTTATTCTAATCATATTTCATTCATTCATTTTGTGCTGGTGTTTTAGCTTCTTGATCTTGGGTGATTTTTTCCTAAGGAAAATTCTTACATAGTATTAGAGCTAAGGGAGCTTCTCTTCACATAGCATTTGGAGATCATTTTTCTTCACCTCTCGGAGGATGATGATTTAGATCCAGAGTATCTGCAACTATTGGGAGTGTATATAGCTAAAGTGGACCTCACCATTGCATCTAGAGGATCAATTTGGTAAATTTTGACTATAAATTTGCCTACCCTAGGCCATAGTCAAATATGAGGCAAAAGTTTTTGCAAACCAGAACCTAAAGGCTTGATTTGTGAAATTGGTATGATCTCTTTAGATCTATATAATTAAATTTTTAAATCTAAATTTTTTTTTCTCTGCACTTTTTTTTTTTTGGATTTGCATTTTACTTCCAAAATTTTGTGAAAAAATTGGTCTTTTAGGCAGTAGGAGAGATTTTTGTAGGACAAGATTAGAGCTTCCTGGTGCAGATTAGATATTGGCATCATATTTAGAAGGTCAAAAAACTCTCAAATCGAATTTTGTTTCATCAAAATTGAACATCTAAAGTGAAATCTAGAGTCAATTGATTTTTGGAGGTGTGACAGTAGCAATTTAGGAAAAACAATTTCAGAGTTGATTTTCAAACAGTGATATCTCCCTCATATGGACTCCTTTTTTCAAGCAATGGTTTTTTTTTGGGGTACAATTATGTGATCTACATATTGGTGTAGGATGTTTGAGATCTATGTTCTAATTTTTTTGCAAATCACAAATACTAATTTTTGCAACTTCAAAGGCTTAGTTTGGGCTCATCTAGACACATATTCAGGTTTATATTTTTTTGAAAGTGCTTAATATTTTGGTCTACTTTCCAGATATGCAATCAAATTATTTTCTTGTGTGGATACAAATACCACTTTTAAAAATAGGTCCTTTTTTTGCATTATATTGCTTTGATTAGACTTCAAAATTGTTGTACATCTTAGTTACATTGCTAAGTACTAGATTTGAACTCCAAAAGGAGGTTGTATATAAATAAATCAGAAGTCCACTTTTGTACATTTTCACAAGTGGCCTATTGTAAATGTACTACATATAAAGTGTCAAAAGCATCACTTTTGGGAGGGTTCTTTGATTGAGTGAAAAAGAGGGAGTGTGTCTTGTGTTCTTGTGTCTCTCTTTCTCTCTTGTGCTCTTTTAATTTTTTGCATCTTGGGTTCACCTAAAAATCCACTTTTAACTTCACCTAATTATACTACATGGAAAGATATTGTATGGAGTAGAGTAATGGAAAAGGTTTTAAATTTATACGTTGATGGTACAATTGTAAAATCCACTGATGTTGATGCACATGTTGATTGGAAAGTTAAAGACAACTAGGCTTTAGGAATTATTAGGAGTTGTGTTCATAGAGATCTCTTCTTCCACATTTCTGTAAAAGTTGTGCAAACCAACTTCATAGATTGCCAAGATCACCTGCATGCAAATAACATGCTAAAGAGAAATTGAAAAAAGAAGGAAAAAGCAGAGGTTGGAAAAACTCAACAAGATGAGAGAAAAACTGTATTCCTAAATTGATTGAATGAATGCTTGAAAAAAAAATTACAAGAGTTCAACTTTCAAGGTGAACGAAAGCCCTAAAGCCTAAAAAAGCTAGGTTGCACAATATAATTAATAAAATATTAATTATATGCACCTACAAGATAGCTTAAGAAAACTAGAGTAATAGGCAACTTAATTAATTAAATCAAAGTGATTTAATTAATAAGTGCAAACAAATAATTACTCTAACACCCCACCTTAAATGAAGCTCGGGAGGTAAGCTAACCTAGCAAAACTATGAAAGCAGAAAAAATGGGTTTCGCCAACAAGGCCTGATTAGGTATCCAAAACAAGGAAATCTCTGTAAACTAGAGACAAAGGAGAAAACCCAGTGGGAAAAACCCCTCTCCAAAAAGAGATAGCAAAGAATGTTCTAGAAGATAGGAACAAAGAGAAGATCATGAAGAAAACCACTAAAGTAGAAGAAGCCGCAAACTCTATAAAAAAGAAACTACTGATCTGAAGATCCTCCACGAAAATAGAAGGCATGAACTGAGAGTGTCTATATGGTAGGTGATTCATCTCACCGAAATGCATAGGTAGCCAACCACTGCAATTGCCTAGTATATAGGATCAAAATACTGAATACATAGCTCACTCCAATGAATCATCGAACAAAGGAAGCATTAGAACCAACAATATAACCCCCTCTTAATGTAGACGGGGTGAGGTGACAGGCAACTGAGAAGATGGGCCAAAAATCTCCTACAACATAGGAACCAAACACATCAAGAGTGAGGTAGAGACACCTATAAAGGTACATGTCACTAACACTGCATGAGGCAAAAGAGGAAGAGGGCACAAAAATAGCAAAAAACTATCCCCCCATGGAACTTTATAAAATAGTGCAAGTACAACAAACCACAATGATGAAAAGGATCCCAAAATGCAAGAGTGGCACTTTGTCTCAGTGTGTTTGCATAAAGATGCTTACAAATGATAGCAACAATGATCAAAATAGGAAGAAAATTGATACAAAAAATAGTACAGCCAAAAAGAAGAGATCCCATGCCAAGAAAATGATCCATGGACCTGAAATACCCAAGATATCCATCATACAAAAAAAATGCCAAAAACATGATAGAAAAAGCATGGGGTAGAATCTAGAAGAAATTACATCATTTCTAACAAGTAGACAGAACTAACTTTCCAAAAATGTCATGTTTTCAAAAAATAGAGATAGAACTTCAGACTTCAACTACAAAATAGGAAATTAAACTACATCAAAACACAAAAAAATCCTACACCACTATCTCCATCTCGGAACCAGCTTTCCAGCACTTCTTTTGGATCGAAAAAAGACCTCTATATGCTCAAGATAAGGCCAAAAAATTGCGAGTAGGTCAAAAAAGGACCTGGAGTGCTGGCAAGGGTGCTGATGTAGGATGATGTCATGTAGATTTCATCAAAACCCCAGGTTAAATTTGATGGCCTAAGGGCCATTGCAGGAAAAAAGAAGGCCACATGGCAGGAGGCTGGCATGCTAGGTGACGTGGCAAGGTCCACATGGCATATGCCAATGTTGTGCCTGTGCCACATCTTAGCCACAGATTGGTGCTAACAGTGAAAAATCTTCCATGCTAGCTGAGGTTGGTAGACAAGGCTATAGAGTGATGGCAAACACTGGTGGTGGTGGTCATAGAGGAGATAGACACCGGCTACGTGGCTAGCAAGGGTGGTGGGTGGGTGGCCCGTCGGCGATGGTTAGGCTAGGGCTGCTCTACGGTGGCTCATCTAAATGTGGAAGCCAAAGAGCTAAGCATTGGTGGCCAACCAGTGGTATACTGGTAGAGAAATAGTTTTATAAACTTTTTAAAAAAATTTTTTTGCAAAAATCGCAATAAATGTGTTTGTACGGCCTCCTGGGGGGCAAAGAAAAATTTGCCTGACGCTACGGAAGCCAAAAAAGACAAATTTTATATGGATCCTAACTATAAACGGCCTTCTGGATCCAATGGCACCATCTGTTTAGGCCCAAAGTGTCCCAAAAAGTTGCTCTTCCTCCCAATTGAAAAAAAAAACATCAAAAAAATTGGGGTTTCTAACTCGGAATCGTGGCTTCAAAAATCTTACAAACAAGAAGCAGTAGGGTGGCTCTGATACCATGTAGAAGTTGTGAAAACCAACTTCATAGATTGCCAAGATGACCTACATTCAAATAACCTACTAAAGATAAACTAAAAAAAAGAAGGAAAAAGCAGAGCTTGGAAAAATTCAACAAGATGAGAGAAAAACTTTATTCTCAAATTGATTGAATAAATGCTTGAAAAAAGAATTACAAGAGTTCAAACTTAAAGGTAAAAAAAAGTCCTAAAGCCTAAAAAGGATAGGTTGCACAATATAATTAATAAAGTATTAATTATATTAATTATATACATCTTATCTTTGATGAAGAAGATCCTTCTTCAGTTCTTGTAAGGGAATATTGTAACCCTCTAGTCCATTCTCTACATGATCTATCTTACAAGGTTGATATGATTGTGGATCCTTATGTACAAGAATTTCAGGAAGTCTCTTTATCCTTTGAGGAGATAGTTGGTTCTTTGGGATATGTTCTACATCAATCCTTGCTAGATTCAAAATTATTCTTTTCAATAGTATTGGAAGGGGTGACCATTAGTATCAACATAGGGACAATTGAATAGTTTTTAGAGACACCATTCATCTTTAGGATTCTTTCTATACATTGGGAAAGCATCTCATATGTACCTATGACATTGTTTCTTCCTAAAGGGATGAACATTATTCAACAGTCATGGATCATCTTCTACATTCATCTTGGAGCACCTATCAGTGATCTACATTCTACATTGGGGGGTTGGGACTACCTTGTCTCCTTTCTCTTTCTTCTTCTTCTCTATTATGGGGCTACTTTTTCCTTTTATATAGTTTTTTCGTTCTCATACTTCTCTATTGTATATACATGATGTATGTTTTAATGGGGGGTTCTTAATTAATCCATCCATCCATGCATCTTATTTTTTCATCTCTCTTTTTGGGGGATGGCTTTTCCCATGAGGTTTTCCCTCTTTCTCCATTTTCAGAGAGCTTGGATTGCATTGGGACATGGATACCTAGCATGGCCTAGTAGTTGGGACCCATCATGTATTTACATTATAGATTTCATAAGCTTAAGTGCATTCCCCTAAGTTACATTTAAGGGGGGTGTTAGTGTAAATGATTAAATATTATTACACTTTACTTAAGTTAATGCATTATTTTATTATTTAGTAGGTTAGACACCTAGGAGTAATGCATACTCATATGAGTTTTCTTGTTGACAACACAAGAGCTAGCAACTCATTTTAGCACATGTTGTCTACAACACATGAGTTTGCATAATCATTTGAGTTGTCATGTAGACAACATAGTTGTTCAGACTCTAATTAAGCGCATGGTGTCTACAACATAATTTTATGTGACACAACCATGTTAAGCTCATCCTCTCATCATTACACTAACTTTTGTGCTCAACGGAGGATAATCCACTCTTGGTGGACATGTGCTTAGTTTTGAGACTTATCACTTTGTTGACTCCTAATTAGTCTACATCTCTTTATATATAATCACTCCTAGTGTGTAAGTACATCAATTAAATTTCATATTGGTATTCTGATCATACATTATTGGTCCATTTTGTGCTAGTGGTTGAGGTTCTTGATCTTGGGTGATTTTTTCCTAAGGTAAATTCTTACAAAATCATATCAAAAAAATATAATAAATTATATGACATTCTAGAGGAAAGAGTCCTCTTCTAGGATGTATTCTTTTTCTCTTGGTTAATATAGATTTTAGGTGAGTTGAAATTTGAATCATTATAAAAGAGAAAATATAGGTCTAAACCTAATTTTTATTTTTGATTATTCTAGCTATATATGTTATCTACAACATAGTCTAAGATCAAAAGGAAATAAATTTATTTCCTTATAGTTTTGTGGTGGGAACTAGACCCCCAATTTCCAAGGTTTTCAGTAGCTAAAAAGTTGTCTTTAAAAATTATAAAAATATATCAATTATTATTCCAAATAATTATTAAAAATTATAATCCTAAACTTCATCAATTTCTCCACATTTCATTAGTTTATTTCATTTTCAAATTCTAAATAATAATACCAATTTTATGTCATTGAAGGTGAACAATTATACTTTTCATAGCCTTTTCCTTTACAAAAGGGTGACATAGCTTTGTGCTTTCACCCATTACAGACTACTATTTTATTTACAGGGAATATACCTAGAATCTTCTTTATGGGATACAAATAAAATAACCACTTAAGGGAAAAAAAAATAGTATTATGCTAAGACAACCCAATTATTACCTAAGGAACATAAAACATGTCTGCCTACATTTGAGTACTATGAAATACTACAACTCCTAGGATAGTAAGGTGAGTGAAAAGTGCTCACTTCAAAAAAAAAACAACAAAAGAAAACTTAAACATTAATAAAATAATATAGTTCTAGGTGCCCATCTTCAAAAGTGAGGAGAGACCGTGTTTGAAACATGAAAAATGGACAATGGTCCCCACTAGGTGTCCTCAGCTTTTTGCCAACCTTTTGGGCACATGTAAGAAAGGTATTGAGTTTGACCTTTTTTTTGACATAAGTTAGAACCCTTCTTCTTAGATGCCCATCTTTTGAAAGGGTGAGAAAGGATGAGAAAACTTTATGTTCAAACACGTTAGAGTCCCCATCATACCAATCATCTCATGCCTTGGGGGGGAGTAGTTAGGCACTTGGGAGTGCTTCTAATATTGATAGATAATATTGGGTTCTTCTTAGATGCAAGTGTTAGTGCAATCAAAGCATCTGGAGGAGATATCAAGGAGGAAACAGTTATAAGTAAAGTTCTTAACTTCCCATTTATGCAATTAGAGTTTCTGCAATTCAAGAAAGATGTGAAGCAAATCATAAGATAAATTTAGAGGCCATAGTTAGAATATTGACGACATTTGAGCTAGATAACTATGATAATTATGTTCTAGCTGCCAAGAACATTGAATCAGCATTTGAAGACAAGCTTTCACTCATGGAGAAAGGCAAGAAGATAAAGGATTCTTAGTCAGATAGTGAAGAAGAATTAGAATAGAGTTCTAATAGTGATCTTGAGGTGGTTGAAGCTTTGCTAGCAAGGAAATATTCAAGAGGCAAAGGGAAATACAAAGGTAAGGTTCCTCTAATCTATTTTTCTTATGAAGAAATTGGACATATTGCTGCTAGGTGCCCAAATAAGTAGAACAAGGATGAAAAGAAAGGTCACAAGTGCAATGGCAAGAAAGACTTCAAATCATTCAAGGACAAAGGTAAGAAAACATGTTTCATGGCTAAGGATTCTAATGATTCCAATGATGAAGAAGAAGATGAAATTGTTTACATTGTTGTAAAGGATGAATCTGATAATGATGAGGAAATGACACTTATTTCTCATGTGAGCAAAAAAGATACATGGATTATAGATAGTGGCTGTTCTCATCACATGACTAGTGATAAAACTAAGTTTGAACTTTTTGAAGACTATGATGGTGGTAGTGTGAGGTTTGGTAAAAATTAACCTTGTTGCATAAAAGGAAAAGGAAGAATCTCACTAACCAAAGAACTTGCATGTGATAATGCTTATTGGGTAGAAGGACTAAAACACAATCTATTGAGTGTACCACAACTACACAATAATGGATTGAAAGTGGAATTCATGCATGTAAAAGCTAGACTAATGGATGGCAAAGGAAAGTTGATTAGATCAGGAATTCAAACTAAAGGTAACTTGTTTTATCTTGAACTTGGTGAATGTTCATGTTTTATTAATCAAGTTGAAGAAAGTTAGTTATGGCATAGGAAGTTGTGTCATGCAAACTTTGATAACTTAGAGAAAATAAGTAAATTCAAGAAAGTAAGAAGCATTCCTAACATAAAGAAACCTGAGCTTGGTGCATTCAAGAATTCTCAAATTGGCAAGATGAGAAAGACTAGCTTTAAAAGTAACAACTATCAATTTGAAGAAGTTTTAGAAATTGTGCACATTGATTTTTGTGGACCTATTGGAATTGAAAGTTATACTCATGAAAAGTTCTTCATTATTTTGGTTGATGATTACTCAAGAATGATGATTTTTATGTACTTACGAGAGAAATCAGAATCATTTGAGAAGTTCAAATGGAATTTGGCCAGAGTAGACAAGGAAATAGGCAAAAGATTGAAATGCTTGAGGTTAGATAGAGATGGTGAATTCATTTCACATGAGTTCAATAACTTTTGCATTGAAATAGGAATCAAAAGATGGGTTTCAGCACTTGGAACTCCTAAAAAAAATGGAATAGCTGAAAGAAGGAATAGATCTATCATAGACTATGCAAGAACCTTAATGATTAGAAAATAACATTGCTGTCAAATACTAAATGGAAGCTATCAGCACTATAGTTCATACTTTAAACTGAGTACAACTAAAGAAGGACTCATTCAAAACCCCCTATGAGTTATGGTTCAGCTACAAACCTAATGTAAGTTACCTAAAAGTATTTGGAAGCAAATGTTACATTTTGAAAGAATCTAGAAAAAGTAAATTTGACATGAAGCATGATGAAGGAATATTTTTGGGATATTCTTGCAAGAGTAAAGCATATACATGTTTTAATTTGTGTACTCACAAAGCCATAGAAAGTGCACATGTGAAAGTTGATGAGTCTACAGAAAGAACTGAAGAAGAAAGAAAAAGGGATCCAGAAGACTACAAGAGATTTGTTTTCATTGAACCTGATACAGTGCTAGGTACATCTATCCATTAGAAATCTTCTACTCTAGAGTCTTCTGTAACCAAGTTGTAGGAAGTTCAAATTGAGCAATGTCTACCGAGTTGCAAGGACCCAATTTGCAAATAGAAGCTACTGAATCAATAGCAATCAAGCCTAAGAAACCATTACGATAAGTTGAAACACAAAAAGATAACAATGCAAGTCATTCAAAAGGCAAGAAGCTTGTGCTAGCCAAGTATGTTAGGAGACATGACGCACCAAATTAGATCATTGGAGATAAATCTGAAGGAACTATGACAAGAATTAAGTTGAAAGGTACTTGTTTACTTGCTAAACTTGAACCTAGAAGTGTCAAAGATGCATTAGAAAATGAAAGCTAGATTGAGGCTATAAATGAAGAGATAGAATAGATAGAGAAAAACAAAACATGAACTCTTGTACCCAGGCCTAAAGACAAAAATGTGATTGGAACTAAATGGATATTTAGAAATAAGCTAAATGAAGATGGTAAGGTGTCAAGAAACAAAGCTAGACTAGTATTCAAAGGATACTCTTAAGAAGAAGGTATAGATTATGGAGAAAATTTTACTCCTATTGCAAGATTGGAAGGTGTTAGAACCTTAATTGCATATGCAACATACAAAGGATTCAAATTTTATCACATGGATGTCAAGTCGGCATTTCTCAATGATATACTAGATGAAGAGGTTTACATTAAACAACCTGAAGGTTTTGCTGATCCAAACAAGAAGGACATGGTCTGCAAATTACATAAAGCATTGTATGGTCTAAAACAAGCCTCTAGAGCATGGCATGAGCGATTACATAACTATCTTATTTAGATTGGTTTCCAAAGAACTAATGATAATAGTAGCTTGTATATCAAGGAAGGACCAAATAATAAGATTGTTTTGGCAAAAATATTTGTAGATGATACTTTGTTCATAGGAAATGATGATCTTTGCAAAGAATTTTCAAAACAAATGAACAAGGACTTTGAAATCTTAATGTTTGGTGAGATCAAATTATTTGTTGGTCTTCAAATTTAGTAGAATAAGAATGGTATTTACATCACTCAATCAAAATACATCAAGGAGATACTGATAAAGTTTGGTATGGAAGAATGCAAACTAGTTGGGACTCCAATGTGTACTAGATTGAAACTTGCCAAGGATGATGAATCAAAGGAAGTGGATTAGACATTGTATAGATCTATGATTAGAAACTTGCAGTATGTAGTGCATACAAGACTAGACATTGCCCTTGTAGTAGGAATTGTAGCAATATTTTAAGCAAAACCAACAAAAAATCACATGATGACAATCAAAAAAATCATGAAATATTTGAAAGGCACTGAAGATTATGGATTATGGTATAAACTTGGAGGAAATCTTGATTTAAAAGAGGTTACTGATATAGATTGGGTAGGAAATATTGATGAAAGAAAGAGTATAAGTGTGGGAGCTTTCTTTCTTGAAAAGAGGTAGGTTTCTTGAACAAGTAAAAAGAAAAATTGTACATCCCAGTCCATAATAGAGGTAGAATATGTTACAACTGCAGTAAACTATTCAAACATTGTTTGGTTTAAACAATTATTGGAATGCATGAAGGTAGAGATTAAAGAACCTATTGTCATTTTTTGTAACAATAGAAGTGCATTTAATATATCCAAAAATTTAGTGATGCATTAAAAAATCAGGCATATTGCTATAAAGTATCACTTTGTCAAAGAATTGGTGTAGGATAACGAGATTAGATTGGAACATGTCCATACAAAGGAACAAATTGCTAACATATTCACAAAGCTTTTACCTAAGGATGCATTCTTGTATCTAAGAGGTGAGTTAGGGGTCATTCCCCTATTTGAAGCTCACTAAAATATAGTTTTAGTGATGCATCAACATGAACAGAATTAAAAACCCATCAGTTGATGCAGCAAAGTAATGAAGACATTGCATATGAATTAGTACTTAAGGTACAATGGAAATCATTTGAGTTGTGTTTTCTTTGGCATGTGTTGTCAAAGAGGGAGAGCTTACTATCATATCTTTATGAAATTAGCAAGAAAAAGATATTTTATGCAAGAGGGAGAGATTACTATGAAAGAGGGAGATTTCTATATTTGAGGTGTTTTGTGGAATGAAATATAAAAGGGAGAAGCATTTTGTTAGAAAAGACTTTTTTTCAAATTTCATTTTGCTAGGACATGTTCTGTTTTCATCAATGCCAAATAGGGAGATTATTGGATACAATTGTTCAATTGTGTGTATTCTTTGATGTTACACAAATTTCATATCAGTTATCAATCAGAGTCTACTGAGCTCCATTGGCCAACAAGGAAAAAGATAGAGTCTATTGAGCTTAGAAAGTTAGCAAAGAAGATTTACAACATTTACCAAGTGTTCTCAGACTTTACCTTGTCCAGATAGTTGTTACCAAGCTTTCAAGGTTAGGAAAGGAAATTCAGTGTCTACCAAGCTTACTTAGTCATCAAAGGAAAATATGGTAGAGAACAGTTCTTATCGAGCTCTCATGGTCAGGAAAAGAGATTCAGTTCTTAGTGAGTTCACTCGACAGCCAAAGGATTTTGTAGAATTCATAGTATTAACATAGTTGAGATGGTTAACTCAAGAAATTGTTTCTAGGGTAGTGTTTACTGAGAAGGATTGGCCGATGAAGGATTTCATTATTTTGGGAAATAAATTTTATTTGTTTGATGTAATATTTGTAGCCAACTAATCTACGATTTATTGGTATATGTAACTTGTAATTGAGCTGACTTAACAATTTGTAATGTATAAATAAAAGGTCAAGTAGTTGATTCTAATGGTAAGTAATAAGTATGCAATGAGCTGACTATGTGAAGAGGAAGTGTAAGCTAATTTTGAAGAAGGATTAGATATTCTTGAGGAGAAGTAGAGTTGTATTTGATCAGTGAGGATCTACTGTAGCAAAGCAGAGATTTTTATTAGCAAAGTTTAGTTGCATCTCATTCAGGTAACTTATTGTTACTTTCTCACCATTGTAACAATATTTCCTAAATCTGTTAACAGAGTTGGTTTAATAGCCATTTTGTAAATCCTCTAACAAGGTGGATAGTTTAGTTGAATTTTTCTAAAGACCTTTAGCAAGGCCACTCCTAGCAGGGTGATTAAATCCTCTAACAAGGTCACACCTAATAGTGTGTTTTGTAACCTTTAATAAGATTGGCTCCTAACATGACTCACTTTAGAAGAGTGAAAATTGGTAGCCAGTTACTTGGTGGTTTTTCTCATATTGATTTTTCATGTTAAATTTGGTGTCTCTTGTGCTCATATTATTTACTTTTGTATGCATGTTAATAATTATGAATCAGTAACAAGTTAATATATCGAGTTACAATATTTTTGTGAATGTTTACTGAATGACACCAGTAAGTAACTTGTTTGACATCTAAGGGATTTTTGGATTTGTTTTTGTAGTAGCTAATTCACCCCCCCCCCCCCCCCCCCCCCCATCTCAGTTACTCCATCTATAATTCCAATAATTCGTATAAGAGATTTTGGTACTTGTAGGAAAAGATTTCAAGGATCTAAGCTAAAGATCAGGATGTCTTACAAGAGGGAAATTCCAAGACTTAATAGGGACAACTTCTCAGCATGGCAAGTATTGATGAGACTTCATCTAGCTTTAACTGGAGATACAGGACTGAAATATCTAGATGAAGCATATGTAGAACCTACTGGGACATTATCTATCAATGATATTGTTGAAAAGAAGACTCACAATAACATGATGATAGATATTGCATCTACCCTAAGTTATGAAGAATTTGATGATATCAAGGATTGCAAAATTACTTTTGCAATGTGGAAGAAGCTAAAGGAAATCTATGGAGGAGATGATAATATGAGAAGAGCCAAATTAGAAAGTTTAAGAGGTCAATTTGATTAGATGAGGATGATAGAGGATGAAAACATAGAAAAATATGTTGAAAGAGTTAAAGCAAGTGTCAGTGCAGTCAAAGCATCTAGAGGAGATATCAAGGAGGAAACAATTATAAGTAAAGTTCTTAAAACACTACTTCCCATTTATGTAATCAGAGTTACTACAATTCAAGAAAGAAGATGTGAAGCAAATCATAAGATAAATTTAGCGGCCATAGTTGGAAGATTCACTGCATTTAAGCTAGATAACTATGATAATTATGTTCCAGCTTCTAGGAACATTGAATCAGCATTTGAAGCCATGCTTTCACTCAAGGAGAAAGGCAAGAAGATAAAGGATCCTTAGTCAGATAGTGAATAATAATTAGAATAGAGTTCTAATAGTGATCTTGAGGTGGTTAAAGCTCTGCTAGCAAGAAAATATTTAAGAGGCAAAGGAAAATATAAAGGTAAGGTTTCTCTAATCTATTTTTCTTGTGAAGAAATTGGACATATTTTTGCTCGGTGCCCAAATAAGAAAAACAAGGATGAGAAGAAAGGTCACAACTACAATGGAAAGAAAACATGTTTCATGGCTAAGAATTCTAATGATTATGATGATGAAGAAGAAGATGAAATTGTTTACATTGTTATAAAGGATGAATCTAATAATGATGAGGAAATGGCACTTATTTCTCATGTAAGAAAAATTGGTACATGGATTATAGATAGTGGTTTTTCTCATAACATGACTAGTGATAAAACTAAGTTTTAACATTTTGAAGACTTTGACAGTGGCAATGTGAGGTTTGGTAATAATGAACCTTGTTGCATAAAAGGAAAAGGAAGAATCTCACTAACCAAAGAAATTGAATGTGATAATGCATATTGGGTAGAAGGACTAAAACACAATCTGTTGAGGTTGGCACAACTACTCAATAATGGATTCAAAGTGGAGTTCATGCATGAAAAAGCAAGACTGCTAGACAGCAAAAGAAAGCTGATTGGATTACAAAATCAAACAAAAGGTAACTTGTTTCATATTCAACTTGGTGAATGTTCATATTTTATTTCTCAAGTTGAAGAAAGTTGGTTATGGCATAGGAGGTTGTGTCATGTGAACTTTGATAACTTTGTGAAAATAAGTAAATTCAAGAAAGTAAGAGGCATTCCTAACATAAAGAAACCTAAGATTGGTCTATGCAAGAATTTTCAAATTGGTAAGATGAGAAAGACTAGTTTTAAAAGTAAGAACTATCAGTCTGAAGAAGTTTTAGAAATTATGCAAACTAATTTGTGTGAACCTTTTAGAATTGAAAGTTATATTGGTGAAAAGTTCTTTATTCTTTTTGTTGATGATTACTCAAGAATGATCATTGTCATGTATCTAAGAGAGAAATCAGAAGCATTTGAGAAGTTCAAATGGTATTTGGCCAGAGTAGAGAAGGAAATAGGCAAAAGACTGAAATGTTTGAGGTCAGACAGAGGTGGTGAATTCATTTCACATGAGTTCAATAACTTTCTCATTGAAAGAAGAATCAAAAGATAGGTTTTAACACCTGGAACTCGTGAACAAAATGGAATTGTTGAAAGAAGGAATAGATCTATCATGGACTATGTAAGAACCTTAATGATTGAAAAGAGCATCACTATGAAATACTAGAAGGAAGCTATCAACACTATAGTTCATACTTTAAACCGAGTATAGCTTAAGAAGGACTCATTCAAAACCCCTTATGAGTTATGGTATGGTTACAAACCCAACATAAGTTACCTAAAAGTATTTGGAAGCAAATGTTACATTTTGAAAGAATCTACAAAAAGTAAATTTGACATGAAGGGTGATGAAGGAATATTTTTGGCATATTCTTGCAAGAGTAAAGCATATAGATGTTTGAATTTGTCTACTCACAAAGTCATAGAAAGTGCACATGTGAAAGTTGATGAGTTTGTAGAAAGAACTAAACAAGAAAGAAAAAGGGAACCAAAAGAGTACAGGACATTTGTTTTCATTGAACCTGATACAGTGCTAAGTACACCTGTCAATCAAAAATCTTCTACTCCAAAGTCTTCTATAACCAAGTTCTAGGAAGTTCAAGCCAAGTTTCTGGAAGTTCAAACCGAGCTAATGCTTATTGAGCTATAAGAACCTAATTGCAAATAGAAGCTACCGAATCAATAGCTATTGAGGCCAAGCAACTAGAACTAGAAGTTGAAACACAAAAAGATAACAATGCAAGTCATTCAAAAGGCAAGGATCATATGCTAGCAAAGTATGTCAGGAGGCATCATTCACCAGATCAGATCATTAGAGATAAATTTGAAGAAACTATGATAATAAGTAAGTTGAAAGATACTTCTTTACTTGTTGAATTTCAACCTATAAGTGTTAAAGATGCATTAGAAAATGAAAGATGGATTGAGGCTATGAATGAGGAGATAGAGAAAATAGAGAAAAATAAAACATGGACTCTTGTACCCAAGCCTAAAGACAAAAGTGTGATTGGAACTAAGTGGGTACTCAGAAATAAGCTAAATGAAGATGGTAAGGTGTCAAGAAACAAAGCTAGACTAGTATACATAGGATACTCTCAAGAAGATGGTATAGACTATGGAGAAATGTTTGCTCCTGTTACAAGATTGGAAGGTGTCAAAACCTTACTTGCATATGCTGCATACAAAGGATTCAAAGTTTATTAGATGGATGTCAAGTTAACATTCTCGATGGTAAACTATATGAAGAGGTTTACATTGAATAACATGAAGGTTTGGTTGATCTAGACAAGAAGGACATGGTCTAAAAATTAAATAAAGCATTGTATGGTCTAAAACAAGCCCCTAGAGCATGGTATGAGAGATTACATAACTATCTTATTCAGATTGGTTTCCAAAGAACTAATGATAATAGTAGCTTGCATATCAAGAAAGGACTAGATAATATGATTGTTTTGGAAGAAATATCTATAGATGATACTTTGTTCACAAGAAATGATGATCTTTGCAAAGAATTTTTAGAACAAATGAACAAGGAATTTGAAATGTCAATGTTTGGTGAGATCAAATTCTTTGTTGGTCTTCAAATCTAGTAGAATAAGAATGATATTTACATCACTCAATCAAAATACATCAATGAGATACTAAAAAATTTGGTATGGAAGACTACAAACTAGTTGGGACTCCAATGTGTACTGAATTGAAGCTTAGTGGATCAGACATTGTATAGATCTACGATTGGAAAGTTATACTATGTAGTGCATACAAGACCAGACATTACCCTTGTAGTAAGAATTGTAGCAAGATTTTCATGAAAACCAAGAGAAAATCATGTCATGGCAATCAAAAGGATCATGAGATATTTGAAAGGCACTGAAGATTATGGATTATGGTATAAACTTGGAGAAAATCTAGATTTAAAAGTGTTTACTGATGCAGATTGGGTAGGAAATATTGATGACAAAAAGATTACAAGTGGAGGATCTTTCTTTCTTGGAAAGAGGTTGACTTCTTCGACAAGTAAAAAGAAAAATTGTACATTCCAGTCCACAACAGAGGTAGAATATGTTGAGCAGTAGTAAACTATTCAAACATTATATAGTTTAAACAATTATTGGAAGGCATGAAGGTAGAGATTAAATAATTGGTTGTCATGTTTTGTGAAAATACAAGTGCAATTAATATATCCAAAAATCCAGTGATGCATTCAAAAAACAAGCATATTGCTATAAAGTATCACTTTGTCAAAGAATTGGTGCAAGATAAGGAGATCAAATTGGAATATGTCCATACAAAAGAACAAATTGCTAACATATTCACAAAGCTTTTACCTAAGGATGCATTCTTGTATCTAAGAGGTAAGTTAGGGGTTATTCTCCTATTTTAAGCTCACTAAAATATAATTTTAGTGATGCATCAATAGGAACATAATTAAGTATCTATTAGTTGATGTAGCAAAGCAATGAAGACATTGCATATGAATCAGTACTTAAGGTACATTGGAATTCATTTGAGTTGTGTTATCTTTGGCATGTGTTGTCAAAGAGGGAGAGTTTACTATCATATCTTTCTAAAATTTGCAAGAAAAAGAGAGTTTATGCAAGAGGGAGAGATTGCTATGAAAGAGGGAGATTTTTGTATTTGAGGAGTTTTATGGAATGAAATATAAATGGGAGAAGCATTCTATCAGAAAAGACTTGTTTTCAAATTTCATTCTACTATGACATGTTGTGTTGCCATCAATGCTAAAGAGGGAGACTGTTGGATAAAATTGTTCAATTGTGTGTTGTCTTTCATGTTACACAAATCTCATATCAGTTATTAATCAAAGTCTATTGAGCTCCATTAGTTAGCAAGGAAAAAGACAGAGTCTACTAAGATTAGAAGGTTAACAAAGAAGATTTATAGCATCTTCCAATCATTTTCAGACTTTACCTTGTGTAGATAGTTGTTACTGAGCTTTCAAGGTTAGCAAAGGAAATTCAATGTCTACCTAGCTTACTCGATTATCAAAGGAAAATATGGTAGAGAATAGTTCTTACAAAGCCCTCATGGTCAATGAATGAGATTCAATTCTTACTGAGTTCACTCGACAACTAAAGGATTTCTCAAAATTTGCAGTATTAACCAAATTGAGATGATTAACTCAAGAAATTATTTTTGGAGTAGTGTTTACCAAGCAGGGTTGGCCAATGGAGGATTTCATTATTTTAGGAAAAAAAATTTATTTGTTTAATGTAATATTTGTAGTCAATTGATGTATGCTTTATTGGTAAATGTAACTTGTAATTGAGTTGACTTAACAATTTGTAATTTATAAATAAAAGGTCAAGTTGTGGATTCTAATGGTAAGTAATGAGTATGTAATGAGCTGATTATGTGAAGAGGTAGTGTAGATAAATTTTGAAGAAGGATCGGATATCCTTGAGGAGAAGTAGAGTTGTATTTGATTAGCGAGGATCTATTGAAGCAAAGTAGAGATCTATATCAGCAAAGTTTAATTGCATCTCATTTAGGTCACTTATTGTTACTTTCTGACCATTGTAACAATATTTTCTAAATCTCTTAATAGATTTGGTTTAATAGCCATTTTGTAAATCCTCTAACAAGGTCGATAATTTAGTTGAATTATTCTAAAGACCTCTAGCAAGGCCACTCCTAGCAAGGTGATTAAATCCTCTAATAGGGTGACACCTAATAGTGTGTTTTGTAACCTTTAACAGGGTTGGCTCCTAATAGGGCTCACTTCAGAAGAGTGAAAATTGGTAGCTAGTTACTTGGTGGTTTTTTCCATATTGGGTTTCCACGTTAAATCTAGTGTCTCTTGTGCTCATGTTATTTACTTTTGCATGCATTTTAATAATTATGAATCAGTAACAAGTTAATCTACCGAGTTGAAACATTTTTGTGAATGTTTACTGAGTGACAATAGTAAGTAACTTGTTTGACATCTAAGGGATTTGTGGATTCTTTTTTGTGGTAAATGATTCACCACTGCCCCCCCTCTCAGTTACTCCATCTATAATTCCAACACAAGCA
Organism: Cupressus sempervirens; assembly: GCA_028749045.1. Classification (NCBI taxonomy): domain Eukaryota; kingdom Viridiplantae; phylum Streptophyta; class Pinopsida; order Cupressales; family Cupressaceae; genus Cupressus; species Cupressus sempervirens. Next base: position 660,505,778 of record CM053793.1, read on the forward strand.
CCTCATAGTTTGATAGAATTTTCATAACAAAGTATAGGTCTATATATGCTATATACTTTAGTTCACCTTTCAAAAAAATTGTTGGTTGTATTTTTCCTTGTAAATTTTGGGCATGAAATTGTCATTTATAGAAACATACATTCAACATTTCATTTATGCATTTAAAGATGGATAATTGTCCAAGTATTAGATGGTTTGTAGTAGTTTAGAGAATAGATCTTAAGAGTATAGACGATGTGCAGAGAGTTAGCTTATGTGTAGTTGAGGAAAGATTTGTGACACTATCATGATATTGTATAATAGTGTACATTTCTGTATAAAAAGTATGGCACAAGTTATAGTAAGAATAATAGAGTGGATATTTAATAGTGCAAAATAGACCATAGCAGTAACAAAGTTGTATGACTTTAGGGACTATTTTGGTTACAATATAATTACTAAGTTAATTTTAGCCAACTATGTGGATATTATTCCATAAGTTATTTTATATTATGTCAAGCATGTGAAAACATGAAGGCCGACAGTGAAGAGTTTTGTGATTGTGTAAGGTATAATTAAAGATCTTATCTTGTGCAGATAAAGTAGAACTTACATGATTAGATGTGACATGTGAATAGTAGTGCCCACCCATAGTTTACTTTTCCATTATATTTACCAAACTATCTTTTATGCCTATTTCATGGATGTGTTAGTTTCAAGGATATTGTATCATAACTTGGACTAGAGATATATGAACGATGATTACTTAGGTTATTATATTTCTTGTTTTTTTCAATGATTATAGTTACTAATGCATTAATGATGCTTTAATGATTCATAGTTAAAAAATGTGATTCTTTTCATAGCAATGCCAAATCATGATTAGTTCATATTCATTATGATGCATTATTTTATCTGAGCATTTGATGTTTGACTTATAATTATTATGGTATTTACCCCATACTTGCATGTGTATGGTGCATGTGTCTTTTTTATCTTTTTGTTTGTTATGTTTGATATGGTTAAGGGAGGGAGTCATAGTCACCTACTAGTCGAGATCTACACAATGTACCAATCCCTATCATTGCCTATTTACTTTAGATATATATATGCATATGTACATATTCAAATTTTATCCAGGATTGCAGGTACTAGATATTGACTTCCCTGAATTGTCAAGATGAGCATGCCCTATCACAATAACTCAATGATAAGAATGGACAGATAATGTTTAGGTCCAATCCCAACTATAACCTAAACACTTGTCTTGCAAGGAGAACTCATAACTAACTTTCCATGCTTTTTAGAATTTGTGAGTTTATCTTTGTTTGTGTTGTTTGATTTTGAGCTTTGGTCTATTTTAGTAATGTTGTTTTTATATAAGTATAGTAAGGTTACATGCATGTTATAATAAATATGCTTAATATAGAAAACAAAAGTATAGTAGGGTTGCATGTGAAAACAAATATGCTAAAAATAGAAAGCTAAGTATAGTAAGGTTACATGCATGTGAAAATAAATATGCCAAAAATAGAAAGCTAAGTATAGTAAGGCTACATGCATGTGAAAATAAATATGCTTAATATAGAAAACTAAGTATAGTAGGGTTTCATGTGAAAACAAATATGCTTAAAATAGAAAAATAAGTAGAGTATGGTTACATGATTTGAGAGATCAAAGACATGCAAAAATACTAATTGCATGTGTATTTTTATTTAATATTAAAGTAGTTTTTATATTTATTTATTTAAAAATTAATTTTTTTAAAAAAATTAGTTAATTAAAAATAAAAGTTTAAAATATTTTATTAATTTCTATTTTTTTTTAAAAATAGTTCAGTAAACTTTGTAACATATTAGGTTTATTTCTTTTGGGCTCTTGAGTGGGGCATTACACGAACTATTGTTATAACTATGAGTGAGCCTTATGTGATGCGAAATCTAATGTAAGATCAGAGCAAGTGCAAGTTGTAATAATAAAGAAAGTATTGTATGTATACTTATCTTGCAAAGGAATTGAATTTTTTAATTGCATGTTAGGGTAGTGGGCTCTTCTTGTATACATTGTAATTTTTCTACCAACTCCTAACAGAGTTGAGGCTTCTAGCAAGGCTTAGTCCTCTAACAAAGACTCGAGGCACTATATGTACTTTATAGACTCCTAATGGGGTAAATATCCTTAACAAGATCCTATTGTTTAGTGAATCATCTAGTGTGTATCATCCCTACTGGGGTTCTCCCTTGGCTATGGTTTCCCTAGTTAACAAATAATGGTGTTATGAGTTCTATATGTGTATGGTTATATTTACTATTCAAAATTGATGGTTTAATTTCATATGCAAGTTATAAAGTAATTAACAATATCTAGTTGTGGGAAAAATTTTGTAGAATACTAATTCACCCCCCTCTTAGTATTATCTATTTCTAATAGTTACAAGATTAGGAGTAGAGGTCTAGTTGATAGGAAAAAGGAAGAGGAAGGAAGTGTATTTCATTTCTATTATTTGACAAGGAATATATAGAGATCATCTGGACAGTGGGTTCATTGGTCATTCCCTTGAAGTTGTTTGGGCAATGGGTCTAGCTGTCTTCCACAACTCCTAACATGGTTGGCACAACTCCTTATAGGGTTGGAATCTCTTAATAGGGATTCAAAGTCTACTAACTTGGACTCATATCTACTAAATGTATTCATAGACTCCTAATAGGTTCCATCCTCTAACAAAGAATATTTATATTAGTACATCATCTTTTGGGTACCATCCCCACTAGGTTTTTCCTCGGATCAAGGGTTTCCCTAGTTAACATATCTAATGTTATTATGTAAGAGTATCTTGTTGTGGTTTTAGTTTATATTATGTTGGGTGATGCGACATGCTCCCCTGCCCACAGGTGGTTAATTATGTGGTGTTCCATGTTCACCAACTGTCATGGCTTTTGGTGCAATGGCAAATGGGCCCTACAATTGGTATCAAAGCTTGGTTTTGGCCTGGTCATGGGTTCAAATATTCCTGGTGCCTTCCCAACCCACGTAAGCACCTGGTATGCACGTCAAGGGGGAGATTTTTGGGTGATGCAACATGCTCCCCTACCCACAGGTGGTTAATTATGTGGTGTTCCATGTTCACTAACAGTCATGGCTTTTGGTACAATAGAAAATGGGCCCTACATATTACTCATATGGCTAAGTTTGTTTAAGTTTGATAATAGTGATAATATTTTGATAATTGATTCACTCCCCCCCTCTTAGTTATATTAGTGGACTATATATTCTAACAATTGGTATCAGAGTATCATTTTCTTGAAGGACAAGCTTAACAACTCTGAGAGATCGATGGAGAATATTTTTAGAAAGGATGGTCCTAGATTTGATGAGGCCAATTATGATAGTTGGAAGGAGAGGATGAAGGCTCATCTATTGTGTATGGGTCAGGGATATTAGATTTTGAAAAAGAGTAAGAATAAAATCTTTGAAGAAGAAAATCTTGAAGGATGTAGTGAAGATGAGATAGATTTATTCATGTGTAATATGAGAGAAAGAGAAGATCTACTATCAACTCTTCTAAAGAATGAATATAGTTAGGTAAAGTCACTTGAAACATCTTATGAAATGTGGAAAGCATTAGAATCTATTTTTGAAGCTGATACACATGAAAAGAGAATGAGATTTCATAATCGAATATGTGCATATCAAGAAGCTAAGATGATGGAAGATGAATGTGTAAGATGTTATATTGGTAGAATATTAGAAATTGTTGCAAGAATTCACTATGATGGTGATTATAAAGAAGAAGATAGAGTAATATGGAAGATCTTGAAAAGCTTGACACCACTATTCAAGCAAGTAGCTTAGATGATTTGGCTAGTAATGACTTGCACTAAATATTTTACAAAGGAAATGTTGCTTGGAAGATTAGAATTTGTAGAAGTAGATCTAAGATAGTCTAGATATCTAGCTAGAGTCAAAACAACTTTTAGTGCCTTGAACATTTGACCTAATCTAGCATAGAGTGCAAACACACATAGAAAATTTTCTAGTAGCAGTAGATCTAATGAAGACAAGAAGGTTGAGGAAGGAATAACCCTTCTTGTGAGAAGAGAAAAGGATGGTAAGAAAATCTTTAAATATTGGAATTGTGATGAAATTGGTCACTATGCATCTAATGTCCTAAAAGATAGAAAAAGTATATGGTAAAGTTTAAATATAGAAGAAATAGAAATAGAAATTATTTGTATGAAAATGAAGATGAAGAATTTGACAAGTAAGGTCAAAGTGTAATTGATGATGAATTGTGATTTGTGGCTATCAAGGAATATGATCTTGATAGAGAAAATATAGAAGAAAGAGCTTTAATTTTCCAAGTGGAAAATAAACTTGATTGGATAATTTATAGTGGTTGTTCACATCACATGATTGGTGATATAAATAAGGTTGTTAAGTTAAAGAATCATGATTGAGGTATTGTTAGAGTTGGTAACAATACACCCTATCATATAACAAGAATTGGATCCAATACACTTGATGGTAAAATTAACATTGATGATGTTAATTTTTTTGATAGATTAAAGCATAACTTGTTGAGTGTTCAACAATTGGTAGACAAGGGTTATCTATTTTAGTTCACTAAGAAGACCTACATTACCAAAGACACAGATGGTATGCTGATTGGAATAGCCACAAGATCAAGAGGTAATGTATTTTAGTTGAATCCTATTAAAATGAGATGTTTGGTAGCCAAAATGGACAACAATTGGTTGTGACATATAAGATTCTATCACATAAACTTTGATAATATTGTGAAGGTTACTAGCACATTTACAATTAGAGACTTGTCCAAGATTACAAAGCCTACTAATGTTGTATGTAAAGAATGTATTTTGGCTAAATAGAATAAAGTATCATTTCCTAGCAAGAAGTTCGCTACCACATAGAAGCTGGGGATCATTCACACATATCTAAGTGGTCCTTCTAGAACAAGAGGATTCAATGGTGAAAGGTACTTTATTATTTTTGTTGATGATTTCACTAGAATAATGTGGGTAGCATTTCTTAAAGAGAAATTTGAAGCTTTTAATAAGTTTAAGATATTTTTAGAATAGAGTTGAGAATGAATCTAATGTTAAGATAAAGATTTTGTGATCTGATAGAGGAGAAGAATGCACCTCTAGAGAGTTTAACATATTTTATTAAGAGAATAGAATCAAAAGACAACTATTTTCACCTAGAACACCTAAGCAAAATGGATTTTCTGAAAGAAGGAATAAGTTAGTAGCAGAAGCAAGAGCAATGTTGTTTAAGAATGACATTTGTAAGACATTTTGGAGATAAGAAGTCAATACAAAAATATACACTCTGAACATAGTATAGATTAGAAAATGTATGAACAAGTCACCTTATGAACTATGGTTTGGTCATTCACCATCAGTTAAGTATTTTAGAATATTTGGGAGAAAATGTTATATTAAGAGAGATGATGACATTGGTATGTCTAATCCAAGAAGTGATGAAGTTACATTTGTTGGTTATTTATTGAAAAGAAAGGCATACAAATTTTTTACCTATAGAACTAAGACAATAGTTGAATGTACAAATGTAAGGATTGATCAAAAGTTTGGAACTATGGAAAATATGGTAGATTATAATTTAGATGAAGAAGAAGATAATTGTTGGATTGTTAGACATAATGTTAAAGTTTTATTTGAGACTAAAAATAATTTGTGGAATGATGTGCTAACTATTGGGAAAAGAGGAGACCAAAGATCTGAACCTAGAGAAGGGACAATAGTTGAGATGTCAACTCCTACCCCTAGTAGGAATCTGGCAAAGAATCATCTTCCTGAGAAGATAATTGGAAGCAAAGAAAAAGGTGTAATGACAAGAAAAAGAGTAAACCAAGAGATATGTTTGATATCTCAAGTTGAACCTAAGAGACCAGATTAAACATGTAAAGATGATCATTGGATTCAAGCAATGAAGGAATACTTAGATCAAATTGTGAATAATGATACATGAGAGTTAGTTCCTAGACCTAAAGACAAGAATGTGATAGGAACCAAATGGGTATTTGGAAACAAGATGAATAAGCAAGGAAAAGTTGTGAGGACCAAGGCTAGACTTTTATGCAAGGGATATTCATAGCAAGAAGGCATAGACTATGAGGAGACATATGAACTTGTAGTAAGAATAGAAGAAATAAGGATGTTCTTGGCTTATGCAATAAATAACAAGTTCAAGGTTTATCGAATGGATGCTAAATCAACCTTCCTAAATGGAAAACTTGAAGAAGAGGTCTATATTGAGGAGCCTAAGAATTTTCCTTTATCAAAAGAAAAAGACATGGTATGAAAACTAAAGAAACCTATATGGTCTGAAGAAAGCACCTAGAACTAGTATGCAAGGTTGGAGAGTTATTTGGAAAAGCTTGGATTTTCTAAAAGAATGACTTATAGTAACTTGTATTTGAAAGAAATTGAGAATGGTTTGCTGATAATAGTAATATTTGTTTATGATATCACTTTTTGAGGTGATGGTGAGGCAAGTGACAAGTTTTTTGAAGAAATGAAGAATGCATTTGAAATGAGCATGATAGGAGAAATGAAGTTTTCCCTAGAATTGCAAATTGTACAAAACAATGGTGGCATTTTTATTGGTTTAGAAAGTTGTAAACCTGTTGGTACACATATAATAATTGGTCACAAGTTATCTAACAAATATAAGACACCTACAGTAGAGAAGAAGTATAGATCTATGATTGGAGGTTTGGAGTATCTGACTCACACTAGACTAGATATAGAAAATATAGTTGGAATTGTAGCTAGATTTCAAGCTAATCCTAAGGAGTATCATTTTGTAGCAGTAAAGAGAATATTTAGATATTTGAAAGGAACATCTGACTATGGAATTTGGTATATGAATCAAGTGATTTCACTCTATGTGCATATACTAATGGGGATTGGGTAGTATGGATGACAGAAAGAGCACAAGTGTTGGATCATTCTTTCTTGGAGAAAGATTGGTTTCTTGGATGAGCAAGAAGTACAATTAAATTTATTAGAGTACAACTGAGTAAGAGTGTGTTGCAGCAACAAATAATTGTAAGAAAGTTATGTGGATGAAGAATATGCTAAAGGATATCAGAATTTGGTTTGAAAAACCTATTATCATTTACTGTAATAACACAAGTACAATGAGTAGATCTAAGAATCATTTATTGCATTCTTTTATTAAGTATCATATATTGAGAGAGAACAAAATAGAGAAGGAGATTAGATTGGAGTATGTGAGTACTAAAGATCATATTGTAGATGTATTTATGAAGCCTTTTCTTAAAGATACATTTGAGTAATTGAGAGGTATGTTGTGTGTTATGCCCATGCCCACTTTTGACTACATGATGCAAAGAGTGCATCAGTCTAATGGTATAGAGCACTATTGTTAGCCTAGACTAAATGTTGATGCTTTCCATATGGGGGACTATTTTTGATGAAAAGAGTTATTGAGGACCCTTGATATTTAGTTTTGAAAAGTCTCTTTGGAAATTCAAGCTAGTTGAAGACTTGGAGTAGAATATTAGCAATTGGTATTTAACAATTAGTATGTTGTAACATTGATATTGATGCCTTTGAAATTGATGTCAATGGGGGAGATTATGCATGATAACCATCTCCTAAGTATGGGGGAGAGAATATGCATGAAGGAGAGATATCTCTTTAGAGAGATTTAGAAAGATTCATTAGAAGAAGCAAGAATATGCACCTGATGTATTGTGAATTTTTTAGTGTGAAGTAAAAAATTAATATCTAAAGAAGTAGGAGTATGCACCTATTGTATTAATGTTCTTTTAGGATGTGGACAATTGATGTTGGTTAGTAGCAACATCAAAACACTATTTGGTATTCTTGGAACTTAGATTATATTTCATCTATGTTGCCATAAATGCCAAAGGGGGAGATTGTTAGAATGAATGCTAATGATACTACTTTGGGGGAGTATCCTAATAATTGGAGAGTATTGACATGTTGTATTCATGACAATGTTTATCATTGATGCCAAAAGAATATGGCTTCTCTAAAGACTAGATAAGTAGAAGATAGAGGTCTTAATGGTAAGGAAAATATTTTGATTGTCTAGTGATGTGCACTCATGAACATGTTCTAAACTATGTCCTAATGACATGGTCAAGTGGGCAGAGTCTAAGATGAAGACATATGGAAGTTTTACCTAATTTACAAAGAGTAGTTCAAAGACAGAGTACTAGGAAAATAATTCCTGATGTTTGTTTTGTATATTACATCAAAGATGCAATAAGAAGACATGTAGTTAGGTAGTGATAAAGGATAGTCTATTGGTTATGTCAGTATGTATGCAAGCCCTAGTATCAAACATGTGAAGTTGTGTATATACTATGAGCCAGTAGTGTTATTGTAATTACAATTAATTAATTATCTTCTTATAATTAATTGGGAAATCCTCAAGGATGAATCAAGGAATTATTATGAATATATGGTATAAAGGAAAGATGTTTTCCTTGTTTTTTTAATTGAGCATAAGGTGGTGATCATTGTATGAAGTGTGAACTGTGAAAAGGAGAAAAGTGCTTACTGAATGTGTATAAGTCATCCAAGGGATTATTGGATGTGAGGTATGTGATTTGGTTACAAGGTTTGGAGTAGAGGTCTAGTTAGCAAGATAGAGGAAGAGGAAGGAAGTAAATTTCATTTCCATTATTTTGCAAGGAATAATACATAGATCATTTGACTATTTATATTAGTACATGATCTTGTGGGTACCATCCCCACCAGGGTTTTTCCTCTAATAAAGAGTTTCCCTAGTTAACATATTTGGTGTGATTGTGCATGAGTATCTTGTTGTGTTTTTAGTTTATATTACTCATATGGTTAATTTTTATTTAGGTTGATAATAGTGGTAATATTTGGATAACTAATTTAACCCCCCTCTTAGTTATATCAATGGACTATCTATTACTCAAATTAAAGCTCGCAATTAAATAATCTAAGTCCACTTTGAATCATGTGTTGAAAAGTGGAAATTGTACATGCATTGAATTATAATGTTCAAAAATAATTTCCTCTTGGGGGGTGGGAGGGTGGGAGGTTATTTTTAAATCTAGTTAAAGGTGGGGGGGGGGGGGTGGGGGGGGAGTCTTGTGTGTACTCTCATATATTCTTGTGTACTCTTTTATGCAAACTTTACTTCTCTATTTGGTACAATAATATTTATTTTTACACTAAAATAGATTGATCAACAATACCGTTACTCACAAATTCTACCTACCACAAGTGGAATTCTAAAATTACAATCTATCATTAGAAGTTATGGTTCAATAGATTAACAATGGGTTTTGAATTGGAGCTAACATTGACTATAGAACAACCTAAATGGTACAAAAAATATGATGAAGCATATGGAACCTTGTGCATGGCTATATCTCTAGATCTTCTCTTTCATGTGGAGTTCTCCACAACTCCTAATAATTTATGAAAAACATTAACAATATTATCTGGAAAAAAAGATGAATTGAGAAGACATCAATTAGAAAATAAATTCATAGGATGGAATCCATGTAACTTTGACACTATTCAAGACTTCTTCAAAAATTTTAAGTCTTTAAAATTTTACTTAAAAGAATGTGGAAATAATAAGAAAGATTCACAACTAATTCTAAGTATTCTTTCCAACCCTAGTCCTACATATTCTATGTTTGTCTCATCCTTATTTTCTACTAAACATGCCTTAGGATATAACTACAGAATGTCATCTCTTAACAAGTTTATAAATGAACTAAATAAAGAAGTTGGAGAACTTGATCCATATGGGCACAATTAAGCCATCTAAGTCTCATGCATTAATTGCAAGTCAGGGCATAAGAGAACAAATGGGGCCTCCTAAGAAAGAAAAGAAAGAAAAGTACCAAGTGAAAAAGAATCAAGAAATGAAATTTTCTACTCCAAACACAACAAATGACACAAAATAAGGAGAGAACAACATGTTCCTACTATAAGAGACTTTGTCATAATGAGCATAAATGTCTAAAGAAGAAAATTGATCACTTGCCCCATCTTATTGAAAAGAAAAATATAAAAGTGCATGATTTAGTCAAGTCAAATTCATCCCAAGAATATTCCAAGGAAGAAAGTAAAGGAAAAGGAAAGGATAAGGTCCTAATTTTTTTTTTCTTAAAACCCAATTCTAGGATTATTGAATCAGGCACTCCACACAATGTGGGTTAATCAAAAAAAAAATTTCTCATTGGGTTAATCAAAATTATTTTTTCTCATTGGAGTAATGTTTTATACAATCCATTATTTTAGATGATGACACTCCTACTAAAGTGCACAAGAGAGGGCATATTGACATAAGTGAAGGGAGATTTCATGATATTCTTTGTGTTTCATATTTGTCAACTAATATCCTTTCTATTTATGAGATCATTCATACAGGCTCTAGTAATTAGGTTAACTTTACTCCAACTATAGTGGTTATTAGTGAGATGATAAATGGGTCTACAACTATAATGGGAAAGGAAGAATGTCAATCTAGATTGTATCACTTCTCTCATCTTGTTCCTTATTCACCTTCACTTGAATTATTCAATTATTTAGATGAAGTGAGTAATTTTTTGCATTGATGGTTTGGCCAAATAAACTAATTCTAGTTACAAAAACTTAGTCAAAATAAAATGGCTAGAAGGTTTCCTTCAATTCAAAATTCTAATGGAACTCTTCAGGGATGTATTCTTGGTAAGAATCTTGAAGAAAAATTGGATAAAGGAAAAGCATGGAGATTCATACATATTTTGGAGCTAGTACTTAGTGATTTGGTAGGACCATTCCCACATACTTATTTCAACAAATCAAAATATGTTTCAACATTTTTTAATGATCTTTCCCAATAGATATTTATATATTTCACAAATAGAAGTCTGAAATATTTAATTTTTTTGAATAATTCAAGCCTTTTATAGAGGAGTAGACTAGGAAATCTATCAAGGTCTTGCACATAGATAATGGGGGGAATATTTCAAAAAAAAGTTGAAAATTTCTATATTTCAAAAGGAATTTGTCTTCAACACATAGTTAACTACACTCCAAAATAGAACAGAGTTGTAGAAAGGAAGAATAGGTCCTTAAAGGAGATGACCAACACTATGGTCCACTCTACTTTATTGACACCTCAAAATTGAGAAGAATCCATCAACAATGCATGTTACATTCAAAATTAGGTTTCTCATAGATTTGTAAAGGGGATAATTCATTTTCAATCTTGGATCGGTCAAAAATCTATATTCAATTTTTTTTGAGCATTTGGGTCTCTTACATGGGCCCATGTTCTAGTAGAGAAATGTATGACAATGGATCCATAGAGAATACATTACATATTTTTTGTGTATCTATATTGTATCAAATGCTATAGGATTCTATATCCCAATACACATAAGATTTTCATTGAGTGCAATGTTTTCTTTGAGGAAGATACCTCATGTTCTTCTTATATCTTTTCTCCATCATTTATTCCTATGGAGACTATGACTACATGATTATAGTTCTTTGAAAATTCCAAATCCCCCTGATCTAGATGAGGATTTTTCTATTACTTAAAATAATGGTGATGAATATCAATCTTTCACCTCTCCCAATCATTATTCAAGGAATGATTTTCCTCAATATTCTCCACATGTTTTAGATATTTGGACTTGTTTGGCTTAGCATACATTAGAATCAGTATGAAATGAGGTTGGTGATCCCTTTGATGGGAGAAGAAAAAGGTCTTGGTTCAAGAAATTTCCATCTGTTCATTAATACAACTTTTGATCAACAATACTTTAGAGAAGCTTATGGTGTTCTTGAGGTGGATGTTGATATACAAGAAGAGTTTAGCTCCTTAAAGAATAGTTATACTTTGAATTTAGTTGTTGAAAATAATTATTGAATTGTATATTTTCTTTGACATTATATAAAATATAAAGTCTTTTCTAGTTAGTGTATGTTGAGCTCACTCAGAAAATGAAGACAATTTCTAGTATCTACCGAGTTCACTCAAGAACCAAAAGAAGTTTGCAAGAAGACAATGTCTGTCAAGTTCACTCATGCACCAAAAAGAAGTTGGCAAGAACTAGTGTTAATTGAGCTCACTTGGTTATCATAGGAAATTCAATTCAGGATGTAGTGTTAACTGAGTTCACAAAGTTAACAAAGGAAGTCTGAAGAAAGTCTTTTCCTAAGTTAGTATTGATCGAGCTAGGTTGACTAATGAAGGATTTTCTAGAATCAATATATTTAGTTTGATTAATTTATTTGTTAAATCTAGCCCACTTAAGTGATGAATATGGAATATTTGTAAGTGTATTCAAGCCAACTTCACAAGGAAAAGGATATAAGTATAAGGTTATGTTGTGGGATTGAAAAAAGAGAAGCATGAGATTAAAAGGATAAACCAATGAAGAAAATTGGAAGGATAGTAGAGTATCCTGAGTTGAGAAAGCTACAATGTTTTATTTGATCAAGGATGATCAAGTGTTCAAAAAAAGTAGAGATATGAAATTAGCAAATTAGTTTCACCAACAATTAGGTCGCGTTGTTGTTACTCTCTAATTATTGTAACAGTGTATCAAATCTCTTAACAGAGTTAACAACTATTTTCCAAATCCTCTAACAAGGTGGCATTTCTAGATTGAAGTGTCTAAAGACCTCTAACAAGACTACTCATAATAGGGTGATTAAATCCTTTAACATGGTCACATCTAATAGTGTGTTTTGTAACCTTTTGCAGGTTAGCTCCTAATAGGGGTCACTTCACAAGAGTGAAAACCAGTAACTAGTTGCAATTGGTGGTTTTTATAAATTGGGTTTTTTACATTAAATACTTGTGTCATATGTTTTCATGCTATTTTCTTTCAATTTATGAAAATAAGTTAATTATGGTTAATAATGCTAAACATCTTAGGAAAGAAATATTTCAGTAATTGTTGAGTGATTCAGTGCTAACCAAGTTACAATAGTATTTTTAGTTTTAGTAGAGTTTGGTTTTTATTTGTATTGACATCTAAGGGATCTAAGATATATTTTCATTGTAACTAATCCACCCCTCCCTTGTCAGTTAGTCCTCTTATATTTTCAACAATTGGTAGCAGATCTTTTGGTGCTTCTAGAGAAGGTTTCAAGGACCTAAGCTAAAAATGAAGATGTCTTATAGAAGGGTGATCCCTAAGCCGAACATAGATAACTTCAAGCCATGGAAAGAACTCATGAGGTTACATTTGGAAACCACTGGAGAATTAGGCCTTAAGTACCTAGGCACCAAGTATGTGGCACATACTGGAACTATGAATTTTAAATAAATTATAGAAAAAAAAAATCATTACAATATGATGATTGATATTCGTTCAACTCTCAACTGTGTTGAATTTGATGAAATCAAAGAATGTGATACTGCTAATGAGATGTGGATCAAGATGAAAGCCATCTAGGGAGGAGACTATAATATGAGGGGAGATAAGCCTAAAAGTATTAAAGGTCAATTTGATCAAATAAGGATGAGAGAAATGAGAACTATTGAGTTGTCATTTTACATGATGCTTAACAACATGAATCCTTTCAAAATCTTCTCTTGAAAAGCTAATCTAGGATCAACTCCAACGTTTTGGGTGATCTTGTGACCTACTAGAATCTACTCAGTAGAAGATAAATGTGATTGTCCATGAGGAGGCCTTTGTTAGATCTAATTTTTTTTGGATAAGATGTTGAATTTTCTTGGTATCTCAAAAGAATAACCATAGAAAAAGAAATATTTTTATTTTTATTTTCTATTTTTAATGAATGCAGTTTCAACTATGAAACTATATGAATTTCAAAATTAACCAATTGTTTGTAAAATAAAATAACAAAGATAGGGTGACAAGAATTTTAAGAAAATGACTTGAAAATTAAATCCCTAATGGACATAAGCCAAGAAAATAACATGTCTATGAGTTAAGCCTTTCGAAAGATTGGCAGGTAACCAATGAAAATAGGAGTAATGCTTCCTTAATTCCATTTATGCAATTGTTGATGGGAATTTAGTAACCATATGATGTTTCACTATTCATTCGATTGCAAGGCCATAGAAAGTTCACTCATGTGAGATAAAAAGCTATCTAGGAATAATAGGGTGATCTCTTCTCCAACTAAGTATGTCAAAAAAATTTGTAAACACATTGCAAAAACCAAAATTAAAAGATTGCTCAATCAAAATAACAGAACAAAACTATTGGTTCCATTACACTCCATGAACATACATTCACAAAATATAACACACTCAGGCAAGAATAACTACACTCTGAATGAGAGCACCAATAACAATATTATTGCATCAAAATAACATCCTCTAATACATATTTAATTCCTTAATTTATAGGAAATCTTCTCCTCAATTTGTGTTGAGAGTGAGAGATCTATTCATTCAAATACATGCTTCTAAATTAATAAAAAAAATCTATTAATGTCTACAATGACTCTCTAACTAGTGTTGAGTAGAACTCCACCCTTGTTTATATCATTTAATGGGTGAATGAGCCTTTAGATGTCTTTAAAAAAAAATGAGAAAATAAGAAGAAGAAATCCATTAGATGATGTAGGAGTCTCTGGAGATGCCAAAAATAGAAGCTTAACCTTCTTTGGAGGTTTATAAGAGTTCAACTACCATCAGAATACATTTCTAGTGCATGGAAAGCTCTAAATTTGGAGTTGGTAGTTAACTGTCGATGCATCTCTGACTTTTTCAAAAACTTTTGGCACACCTTTGGAGAAGCACACCTTAGTGAAATTTGTGTAAGGTGCTCAATTTGGCAAAAACTCAAAGTTCTTAGTTTTGAAAATTGTTTCTAGGTTTTCCTTAAGTGAGGTCTGGGAGCACTCTAGTGTACTTATTTTTCCCTTTTTCATGATTTATAGCCTATTTATAGATAAATTTTTTTATATATTTGAACTCCTTTTGCTTCTTCTATCTAAAATCCTAAGGCACTTATGTTGAATCTCGTCATTAACCATTGCATAAGATGAGGAACCTATTCCAGTTCATATGTCCAACCTTTTTATCTTTAATTTTTAGTGCAAATTGCTTGATTTTTTCTTCTCTCTAACTACGTGATCCTTCACAGTAAAAAACCAAATGATCCAAGTTATCTAGAATGATCAAATGTTTGAAACTTTTCCATATTTTTTAAACAAGATTTTCTAGGCATTTTTAACTAGCTTTTTTGGAGGTCTTCTACTCCTAAGTTCAAGTTGAAACTTTCCTTGATCTCTAAAACTAGTTAGCTAAAGGATCTCTATTTTAGAAATAGAAATTATATTTTTAGTTCTTTTTTCCAATAGCATAAACAATTTTGAATTGTGAGCTCTATGTCAAAAGTTATGACCCTGACAAGTTAAGAGAGAAAGACATTAGTCAAGAGAGTTGACAATATAACCTAAAACAAACCCTAACTAATAAAAACCTCACCCAAATGCTCCAAAATAGTGAAAAAAAATTCAATCCCCCCTAAAATCCCTGAAAAGAAAAATAGTGCACCTTGCACACAATCACAGGTGCTCTAGGTGTGCTGAAAAGGATTTCAAAGACTATTTTGGTGTAGTTTCACACCTATACTCATAGAAGTGCTAAGAAAGGGGGAACTATTTTTTTACCTTGCTTTGTTTAAGCATTAAAGGTGCACACATGCACGCCTTAAGGGGATGTGCACAGGCACACCATTTCCCTAGTATTCCCTTAGCTTAGCTTTTAGGTTGCAAAAAGAAAAGTGTGCACATGCTCACCTTGTCTTAGTCTTGATGCCTTAGGTTTTCTATTAGGTTTTTAATGTTTCAAAGTGTATACAAAGGAGAAAAGTGCGCACTTGCACATCTAGCACACTTGTGCACCTTGGATGGGAGTGCATGTGTGCTAAGTGCCCTAGTGCACCTTTTAGCACAAAAGACATTCAATTTTTCCAAAATTTCTCAGCTCTGGCACCTAGGTTTTCTAAATTAGAAACAAAAGCTCAACCCAAACTCTAGGTGGAGTTCCAAAATGACCCTAGACTCTAGAATATGGGTCTAGGAGACAAAAAAATATACTAGGTAGTCCCCATTTCTAGGAGAAATAGGGCATGTGTTGTGAAACCACAACAAGAACATTGCAAAATATAGTCATAAAATCAAATAAAGTGTGTGTGCAATCAAAGCCTCAAGAGGAAAGATAGAAGATGAGATAGTGGTAAGAAAGGTTCTCAAAACACTTCTTCCTATATATGCAATTAGAGTTTTGACAATTCAAGAGATAATATGCAATCCTAAGAATGATATAACATTGGATACAGTAGTGGGAAGGTTGATAGGATTTGAGTTAGATAACTATGATATCTATGTTCCTAACTCTAGTAGCCTTGAGTCTACATTTAAGGACAAGCTATCACTTGAGAAGAAAGATGAAAAATCTAAAAGGAGATCTGACAATGAGGATGAAGATGGATTTGATGAATATCTCAAAGTTCATTAAAAAATTGCTTGCAAAAGATTTCCCAAGGGTAAAGGAAGGTATAAAGGTAAAATTCCTTTGATATGTTTTTCTTGTGAAGAAGCTGGTCACATTGCTGCAAGGTGTCCAAATAGAAAAGGAAAATAAGAAAATAAAAATGACAAATAAAAAGGCAAGAAGGATTTATAAAGCTACAAGGACTACTAGGATTAAGGTAAGAAATCTTGTTACATTGCTAAAGATTTTGATAGTAGTGAAGAAGATGAGATGGTATACATTGTTGTTAAGGATGAATTAGATGATGAAAATGATAAGATGGCACTTCTCTCACATATTAGGAAGAATTCTACATGGATTATTAATCATGGTTGTTCTCACCATAAGAATGGTGACAAATCTAAATTTGAGAACTTGGTACACTATGATGGTGGAAGTGTTAGATTTGGCAATGATGAACCATGTTATGTTGAAGGTAAATGTTGTATTGCACTAAGCAATGATCATAGATGTGATAATTCATATTGGGCTTGTTGTCTCCTGAATTAATAGTTTTTGAGTAAGCAAGTGATAAGAAAACATACACCTAGGGGAAGATAATTCCATGTTCAATGCACTTATTTAGACACAAGGCTAACTATAAGGCTACTTAATCTCATTCTTCTCTTTAGGCTCTACAAGACATAGGTGGGTGGATCCTAGATTCTTTATATGGTACCAGCATAAAGGCATATAACTAAATCTATATAACAGAAAAAACCCATGAATCTTCTATGTTTATGCAAACATTCATGTGCAAGAAATAACTAATAATATGACACATGAATTTGATAAACTAAGTCAAGATAACTCTTCTCAACTCTTAATCTGAAAGGGAAAAGATATTTGATTAAAGATTGATACCAGCAAAATCTAAATATGCAACAACAAGAACATGTTGATCTTACAACTGATCAGTGCCTTATCTATTGGGAAATTCCAAAACTTACAAACACATATCCATGGAAATCATTAACACGTATCATGTGTTAGGACTCCAAATCTATCCTATCACCTTGTGAATTAGACATCAATGTTCATGAAATCTCTCATACTTATGCAATATCCTTTTGATGAAACCTACAACCCTATCAAGGTAAGTAAGCATATACTTGGTTCTTTGTTCCAATAGAAAAACCTAACAAGACAAACAACTTTAAGTGGCAGCAAATAGGTTTATTCTCTTTGTTCCTAAACCACAAAGCATTGTAGATAAAAAGGGAAGGAGACAAGAATTAAAATGAAACTATGAAATTAGTTGTTCATTGTATTCATCTCTTTTGAAACAATACACTTAAGATATATGTAAATAATTGAGAAACAACTCAATATACTAGGACTATACATAACACTTTGTTGCTATTGTTCATATACAAACAAAACTGAAAATATGGTACCACAATCATAAAACTATAACCAACTATGGTATCATAGTCATGAGAAAAATTCTCCAGAACTGGAACCCTTACAATGAGGAAAGAAGAGAGATCTATAGACAAGGAAGAGGCTCTCGGATTCGTTTTGCTATTGCCAAGTGTATAGTTGAAACTCTTCCTTTTGTTGTTGTAGAACTATCTCTTCTCTAATAAATCATGAATCAAATCTCATCAATGCTATGGACAATTGAATTGCAAAAATATTCCCTTATAATAATAAGAAAATCCCCCTCCAATGGAAGATTTGATACGCATCTAGAATGTGCAGATCTTTCAAACTGGTTCTATTTTTCTTCACTTGCTCCTATTATGAATCACCAACGGCCTTTGCTGACAAAACATTATCACTTGAAACTACCCTAGAAAACATTAAATTCTTCTTGGAAGTAATTTCAATTGATCCAATCTTATCTTAAACAAATTAAAATATGATATTATTCCTTCTATAGTAGAAAATCTACATAAATATTGAGGATGCCCTCAAAAACACAAAATTGCTCATAACCTCTATCATTTAGGACCTATTCAAAATCTCATAGTAAAAATGGAATATTCAAATTCTCTCAGTTCTGACAGTATATTATAATGCATCTTTCTAATAAAAAATGTGCCCCTAAAGTCGATTTGAGAAACTAGTCCCCAAGCTAGACTAGAGCATTAAATAAAAGATTAAAAAATGGATATAGTCAAAACTATAGAAAAACTTTAAAAATATTTAAATTTTTCATTTCTATTTAGAAATTCAAAATAACTCAAAATTTCAAATGAGGATAAAAAAGAAAATAATTTTTATCATTTCATAATTTTCCCCCCGTTCAAAATTTGAGTCAATCCTCCTTTTGACCACGATGTGTTAGCTCATGATTGGTCTGATCTCCTGCATAGTCATTTCCACTTGTCACCTTCTGAGGAATCTATAGCTTTAATTCCTAACTTCAACCTTGCCCAAGTGTCTAGGCAACTAACCTTGCTTTGTACTTTGTGTTGTTTAGGTCATGAATGTGTGACTGAGTGACATGTAGCCATTGCTGACATCATCATCATGCTTGCAATTTTTTTTATATACATTTTCATTCAAAATTTGGCTGACTATCACCTCCACCTGGCATGGTTGTCTGTTGTGGGGTCTCACTCCCCCATGTCTTCAAAAGAAATTATGTCTTAAATACACTTTAACATATAGGGCTTGAGTATATAAACATAAAAAACTTTTCCCCCACCATCAATGTAGGATTAAGCTCTTAAGAGAAGCTGTAACCTCTTGCCATGTTGGTACACATCAATTATACAAGTCTGACCTTCCTCTATAAATGTTTTGTAACTTGAGGACACCCCCTACGTTTGCCAATTTAGCTCTACTCCTTTTCAATTTGCATGGAGCTTTAATTTTGTCGTGGCCTACCTCAATTTGTCATTGCCATGGTCCTTGCTCCTACAAATCTGATGGTGTCCTTCTCTAAATGATGTTGCTTCATCGAAGAAACTCCTATCTACTACCTCCCAATGTTGGGGCTTGCTTCTCAGTACCCACTCTACTCCTCTTTTCTTGCTACGACTTGGTAAGAAAAAGGTGAGAGATATGAGTACTCCCCTTTGCAATGGGGCTCATACTAGAGGTTATTGTCCATATGTAGTGATCCAAGTTTGTTGTTCCTTATGGAAAGAATGCTTCAATAGGGCTGCCCTGCAAAAATAGTTGTGAATCAACATACCACCATCCCCTTAATTCAATGTGCTCTCTATTGATGAGTGCTACCAAAATCCATGTTTTTCATCTTATGCATTGGATCCCTTTGAAAATGGAATTGGAAGTAAAATAATTCAAACCACTTCTCAATCAATCCCTTCAATAACAAGACATGGGCATATAGGACATCCCATCGCTTCATGCTCACTTTCACACTACACCAAAGATTGGTGACAGAACACATGGTACCTCTTTTATAGTTCATGGTGTCTCAAGCTATAATGTTCATAGGCCTCTCTTCCATGAGAATGATGAAGAGTCCTTAGCACACCCAACCCATTCATCAAATTTTACACAAGAAAACTAGTATACTAATGGCTCATTTGAAAATCTTAAGATTTCTATGGTGTTGCAAATCAAAAGAAATTGGGGTCATTAATTTCTTGAATCCCATCCTTCTACCAACCACTTCCCTTTTGCAAAAATTAAAGTAATAATTGTGTAAGTATAATAGAAGGGACTAAAACACCCTTATAAGATGCCTTTGGAGTTTTGGTTTTTGGATACATATTTGCTAACTTGAGGTCTTATGTTCTACTCTCACCTCTCTCCCTATGTGGTGTTAATTTTGGGCCAATACACCCCAAGATCCACATGCTGGTGGAGTCCCCAATCTGTTTCAAGTTGGGTTCACAAACATACTAACTGAATAAGTTGTAGGTCCATCACCAACTCTAGTCTTTGGAGTTTTGGTGTTTGGATACATACTTGCTAACTTGAGGTCTTATGCTCTACTCTTGCCCCTCTCCCCATGTGGTTTTAATACTGATCCAATGCACCTTAAGACCAATGTGGTGGTGGGGTCCCCAATCTATTACCGGTTGGTCTCATGAACATGGTAACCGAATAAGCTGTAGGTCTATTACCAACTCTAGCCTCTAGAGTTTTGGTGTTTGGATACATACTTGCTAACTTGAGGTCTTATGATCTACTCTCTACCCTCTCCCCATGTGGTGTTAATGCTAAGACAACACACCTAAGGACCCATGTGGTGGTGGGGTCCTTAGTTTGTTGCCAATTAGGCTCATAAACATGCCAACTAAATAAGCTACAAGTCCATCACCAACTCCAACCTTTGGAGTTTTGGTGTTTGGATACATACTTACTAACTTGAGATCTTATGTTCTACTCTCACCCCTCTCCCCATGTGACTTTAATGCTAGGCCAATACACTCTAGGACCCATGTGGTGGTGGGGTCCCTGGTCTATTGTTGGTTGGGCTCACAAACATTTTAACTAAGTTGCAAATCCATCACCAAATCTGACCTTTGGAGGTTTTGTGTTTGGATACATAATTGCTAACTTGAGGTCTTATGTTCTACTCTTGCCCCACTCCCCATGTGGTGTTAATACTAGGTTGATGCACCTCAAGACACATGTGGTGGTGGGCTCCCTGGTCTATTGCTAGTTGGGCTCACAAACATACTAATTGAATAAGCATTAAGTCCATTACCAACTCTGGCCTCTAGAGTTTTGGTGTTTGGATACATACTTGCTAAGTTGAGATGTCATGTTCTACTCTCACCCCTCTCCCCATGTGGTGTTAATGCTGAGCCAATGCACTTTAGGACCCATGTGGTGGTGGGGTCCTCGGTCTATTGTCGATTGGGCTCCAAACATGCTAATTGAATAAGCTACAGGTCCATCACCAATGCTGGCCTCTCAAATTTTGGTGTTTGGATACATACTTGCTAACTTGAGGTCTTATGTTCTACTCTTTTCACTCTCCCCATGTGGTGTTAATGATGGGCCAATTCACCCCAGGACCCACGTAGTGGTGGGTTCCCTCATTTGTTGCTAGTTGGGCTCACAAATATGCTAACTGAATAAGTCGTAGGTCCATCACCAACTTTAGCCTCTAGAGTTTTAGTGTTTGGATACATAGTTGCTAACTTGAGGTCTTATGTTCTTTGAAAACATCTTTTATTCCCTTAATTTTATCAATTCGGCAATGTCATTTGAGCCCCAAAGTGGGTCCTGCTAAATTTTTTTTGAACTAAAACAATTAACACCTAAAATTGATTCACTAAAAATTTGGTACTAAATGGATTTAAATTCTATCACATAATCATTATTTAAAATTTGTTTTACCACTTTCTACAAACTGAGGTTCTCCAATAGGGAGGCCTATAGGCTGGCCTTAAAAACTGACTGAAATAGATCATCGAGCTCTAAAAACTGACATGTTGATACTTTGTTCTATATCTTAGCACCCTATAAAATCTCATCTCATGATGAATTCAGAGTCAAAAGGTATTAATTGACAAAGTTTCCTGGTTAAAACTACCTGCAAAGTAACATGTTAGAAAACTACAAACTATGTTTGGTTTTGGCCTCAAAAATAGGGAAAACAAATATTTTAAGGTACAAAAAGTGGGACATTAGTTCACTTACATGATTCTATGATTTGGGCTCATGTCAAATAACATGGCACATTTGGCAAGCATGCAAAATGAGGTACTTAGAATTATAGAATTGGAAACATTAGCAGAACTGT
The DNA here is from genome assembly GCA_028749045.1 of Cupressus sempervirens. Lineage (NCBI taxonomy): Eukaryota > Viridiplantae > Streptophyta > Pinopsida > Cupressales > Cupressaceae > Cupressus > Cupressus sempervirens. The sequence goes on from CM053793.1 coordinate 660,527,985, forward strand.
GATTTTTGCAAATGGAATGCACCTGGAAAAGTGTACAGACAAATTCATTAAGACTTGAAAACTAGCACACTTTAAGAATATTTAGATTAGAACATAGTGGTAAAAACCATTTGATCTTAGTTGTTATATATTTAGAGTCATGACATCTTGAATAGGGGTACCGATCAATCTGTACTTCTTGACACTAGTAAAATTTAACAAGTTGCATTCATAATCTCATTTGAAAATTGATCAAATGGATTTGTCATAGTCTCAAATCTGAAATATAGTAAGTTTATGACCCCTAAAATACAACATATAATGAATTCTCTTAGTATGACCAACTAGGTCAAATATATATTTGGTCAAACAGGGCTTCCTAGAATTTAGGGCAATTTGCATTAGTATGACAAAGATAAGTAACTAACTTCAAGGGATTCAAAACATATCAAAATGAGTCAAAATATGAAACATAGTTTTTATGGTATACATACTAAACAATCCCAAAGTGGTGATTCATAAAACATAATTGGGTGCAAGATATTCAAATGCAAAATGGGCTTCTTGTCATTGTTTGACACTTGGGAAAAAATGTAGGATTGAACACTACTCAAAGCAAAACTTTACAGAATGACTCAAAAAGATAGTTAATCATCATGGGATGCATAGACATGTTGAATGCAAGGTTCTAGAAACATAAAACACCTCTTAGCCTCAAAATAACACTTTGATACAAATGCAAGAAAAATTCATATAGGGGCTCAAAATGACTCAAAATTTTAGAATGGTACTGAAAATGGGAATGCAATTTGAGTCCCATCAGTGGCTCTATCTAGGGATGCATGCCCCTTTTAGGCATGGAAAAGATTCATATATCTCGAGGAAGAAGACTAGTCCAACCAAAACTTCTTTGAACAACTTATTAAAAGTAAGAAATCTACTCTAACTATACAAGATAATGACCTCGGGCCACCTAAAATTCTCAAAACTTCCTACCTTTGTTAGTTACATGATTCTCATTTAAATCTCTCTGAGGTAAGGTTTAATTATCATTTTCATTAGTTTCACTGTACACATGAGAATTTCTCATGAGCAGATTAGGCAAAACAATATCATTGCATTAAAAAATTTGAGTCACTCTCTTCATCTTGCTCACTATGAAAATAGGCGTTAGCATGCTCATAGAAATCAAGATCAAATGAAAAAGCTTCAACTACATACTGATGCATGCTATCAAGAGGAAACACAAAGTGTTCGTATTCCACCTTGTCCACCAAGTTGCATATGTCAAGAATTTACAACTCACCTTGTGTATTCGGGTGTGAGGAGTATGTGAAATTTGATCCCTGCCTACTTGCGCTCATGTTACTCATCAAATTAGACTTATCATTTGCTAGAACACCTTCACACTCAAACAACTGATTAGTCACTCAGCTTGAAAATTTGTTATGAAAATTCTCATCCAAAATATGTTGTTGAAAATTTCATTATCTTCATCTAACAACTTTTTAGAGGAAACCTTAAAATCATCAAATAGATCATTACAAGATTTATCAACATAGAATGAAATCTTAGAATCAACAATATAGCTTTCAATATTTTCCTCTTCATCATATGAAGCATTAAAACTTATTGTAGCACTATTGCTAATATTAAAAAGAACTAAAATAGTATGAAATTTTCCTTCATTCACATCCCCTACATCTAACAAGTTATCATGTGTATAGACATTTGAGGTACTATTAGATACAGCTCCAAATATTAACAAAGATAGTTTAGATTCTATCTATTTTTTCACATCAAACTTTGGGGAAGTGACTTGACTAAATGAAGAAACATCATAAAGGAAAATATAAGCATCCTTAGAAGTACTTACATATTTTTCAAAATTATTAGCTAACAAAGATGAAAATTCATTAGGGCTCAAGAGGATTGCCTTATAAATCTTCTCCTCTTGGTTGTGATTATTATCTAGATGACATGAAGATGTTACAACAATAGAACTATTAGTACAATAATCTAAAAAATTAAAATCATCACTACCCTCATTTTTTCCATAGTAGGAATTACCTCTACTACTATTATACACTTCATCACTCTCATACTCACTATCACAAGACTCATTTTTAGTTACATATTTGTCTTCCTCATGCTAACTTCAATTATCTAATTCACTAACATTTGAATTTTTTTCTTCACACTTGGAAGACATATTATCATTATTTATGGATTTATTACATTTACTATTATCTTCAACACATTTACCATCATCATTAGAATATATAACATGTACTCTATTGTTATCACTTTCCATCTTTTTAATGAATTTATCAACTTGCATGACCTTGTGTAATCGTACAAGTGTTGGCCAGTTAACTGAATCAAGCACAAGAATATGTAGGAAAATGCTAAGAAAAGAAGATCCCCTAGGTCTAGAAGGGAAAGGCATCTTCATGATTACTGATTTAAACTTTAAATAACATTGCTCAACATTTAGACCATGAGCACTCCCTACTACAATTCTTTTAAAGTTTACAATCCTAATCTAGATTTTCTTACTCTAGATAGAAATATTGTTAACCATAGTTTCCAGTCTTTCAGAACTTGGTAGGCTAACCTTAGACTTGATATCTTACTCCATTTTAAAATAAAAAATTCTACCTATCTTACCTAGTGCTAAAATTCATTGAATAGAGGAAACCATTTCTATAACTTAATTGCATCAAAGGGAAACTCATGGGAATTAAAATACCTTTAATGTTGAGGCATGATACTCTCCTCTATTGATTTGGCATAAGTACAAACTAAAAATCCTTCACACCATCAATAAAAACCATGTAGAGCCACCATCTCCTTCAAGAGGACACATAAATAACAACTATGATTCACTTTCAAACATTTAGATTTCTTATAAGAATAGATGCAACAACACACAATTTTAAAACAAGAATCAAAACTTCTTTCCAAGATCGACTATCAAGAGTTTAGATCTACCCATACAAACTAAAAGTCCTTCAAAAACTTTTAACATGAAATAAACTAGCATAGCTGGTACAAAGATACAAAGTCACCACTCACAAATATAATAAATGTTACATAATTTGCCACTTGGAAAAATCTGAAACAATCTTTCAAATTATGGACAAATGCAAATAATCAAACCACTCTTGGATATTTACAAACTTGAAAAGACATCAAAACCTTTTGTTCATTCTTGACTCTGAAGGCTACATCACTTTGAAAACAATTATTATCTGAACTACTTTATGAAGGAAACACTAGTAACAAGGAAATTTTTTCTCAACTCTCAAAGCTACCATTGTCCTAGATAAAAAATTACTGGGATGTAGGACTGAAATATTCAATTTATAGTAGAGACTTTTGTCCTTCTAACTATACTTAATCACCTTTCAGATTCAATACATACCTAGTAGAGTCACCATTTTGTTTGCTTCTAAAATAACAACTTTTGAATAACCCAATGATAAGAATACATACACCCATGGATAGATAATTCCAATGTTCAATGCACCTATTTAGACACTAGGACCAACTATAAGGCTATTTAATCTCCTTCTCTTTAGGCTCTACAAGACCTAGGCAGGTGGATCTCAAATTCTTTATATGGTACCAATGTAAAGCCATATAATTGAATCTATATAACAGATGAAACCCCTTAATCTTCAATGTTTATGGAAACATTCATGGGGATGAAATAACTAATAACAAAACAAATGAATCTAATAAACTAAGGGAGGGTAACTCTTTTCAACTCTTAAACTGAAAGGGAAAAGATATTCAATTAAATATTGATTTCAAAAAAATCCAAATATGCAACAACAAGAATATGTTGATCTTACAACTAATCAATGCCTTACCTATTGGGAAATTCCAAAACTTACAAACACATATCCCTAGAAATTATTGACATGTGTTATGTATGAACACCCCAGATCTATCCTATCACCTTGTGAATCAGACATCAATGTTCATGAAAACTCTCATACTTATGCAATATCCTTTTGATGAAACCTACAACCCTACCAAGGTAAGTAAGAATTTACTTGGCTCTTTTTTCCAATAGAAAAACCTAACAAGTTATCTAACTTTAAGGGGTTACAAATGTGTTTACTCTCTTTCTTCCTAAACCATAAAACATTGTAGATAATAGAGGAAGGAGACAAGAATCAAAGTGAAACTAAGAAATTAGCTATTCGTCATATTCATATCTTTGAAACAAAAAACTTAAGATGCATGTAAATAACTTAGAAACAACTCAATATACCAAGACTATACATAAAACTTTGTCATTGTTCTTTATATACAAAGAAAATTGAAAATATGGTATCATAGTCATAAAAATAGAACCAACTATGGTATCACAATCATAAGAAAAATTCTCCAAACTTGGAATGCTTACAATGAGGAAAGAAGAGAGATATATAGACAAGGAAGAGGCTTTCAGATTGGATTTGCTATTGCCAAGTGTACAATTGAAACTCTTCCTACTGCTACTATAGAGCTATCTTTTCTCTTGTTAGACATGAATTAAATCTCATCAATGCTATGGACAACTGATTTGCACAAATATCTCCTTAGAATAATTAGAAAAACCCCTTCTAACAAAATTTTTGATAAACATCTAGAATATGGAGATCTTTCAAACTAATTCTATTTTTCTTCATATGCTCTTGTTGTGAATCTCCAACTGCCTCTACTAACATAACATTATCACTTACAAATGCCTTAAAAAACATTCAAGTCTTCTTGGTTTTCATTTCAATGGATTTGATCTTATGTTAAACTGATTACAATATAATTTTATTCCTTCTGAAATAGCAAATCTGCATAAATATTAAGGATCCCCCAAAAATAGAAAACTTCAAGTATCCTCTGACATTGAAGACCTATGTAAAATCTTATTGGAGAAATGGAAAATTCATATTCTTTCAATTTTAGTAGTATATTATACTACATCTTTCTAATAAAAAATGTGTCTCTGATGTCAATTTGAAAAACTAGGCCTTGGGCCATGACTTGAGCATTAAATGAAATTTTGAAAAAAAGTCTATAGTTGAAACTATAGAAAAACATTTAAAATATTCAAATTTTTCATTCCCATTCAAAAATTTCAAATGAGGACCAAAAAAGAAAATAATTTTTATTATTTCACAATTTGTCCCCCTTTTTGGAATTTGAGTCAACCCTTTTGGTTGACCACCATGTGTCAACTCATGATTGGTTTGATCTCCTACACATTCATCACCACTTGTCACCTTCTCATGAATCCTGAGCTCTAACACCTGACTTCAACTTAACCTGAGCAACTGGGTGACTAACCTCTCTTTGTAGCTTGGCAACTTCATTTCCTTAGACATGGTTAAATCTTGCAACCATGCAAAATAAGCTATTTTGTGTGGTTAGAGAAACTTTCTGGCATTAACATTTAAGGTCACAACTTGATGACTAGTAGTTTATTAACCATTTCTATGCCATCATGTAGTTATCTCCAATCCATGTGGTTTAGGCCACAAATGCATGATTGAATGCCATGTGGCCATTGCTAATGTTTTATCATGCTTGTGGTTTTGGTGGTGTTTTGAATAAAAATGTAACAAAGGAATAAACAATAAGAAACTAAAGCCTATTCCTACATATTCATGCAAACCTCAAATATGAAAGAGAACATGTGAATGATGATGAAATAAAAGCAAAAGAGCTTAAACCATTCAAAATTGAATTAATGCAAACCTCATAAAATCACTAAGTTGTTGATGATTTCATTGTTGTGGGATGTGGTTGCTCACAAATCCTGCAACATAATAATGGGCTAGATAGTGCTTATGGAGACGAGGAGAGGGTTCTCCTTTTATAGGAAATGAGATGAAATAAATGATGCAAGATGGAAGGCTAGGATCTCTCAGGATCAATGAGGTGTCCTTAAGGTGGAGGCCAAGTGGACTCCATGTGGATTAGGGTGTTTGACCATTCAAAGGGGGAAAGATAGACACACATGTGTGAGCAACCTTTGATGTGATAGGTCAATGATAGGTGTAAGAAGTGTGATAAGCATGGTTTCTCACACATGTGTGAGACACCTTGATTCTCATGTGAAGGGGGAAAAATGTATAAGAGGTGTGGAAGGCATGAGGGGTGTGGGAAGTGTGAATGTTCCTCACACATGTGTGAGCACACACTTAGGATTAAAAGGGGATTAGTAAGGTGATTATGAAAAGTAAGTGGAATTAAGGAAGTGGGCAGGGTAGGAATGAAGGGTTAGGTTAGGAAACTGAGGTTTGGTGAGGGCTAAAGTTAGGATCCATGTGCTCAAATAGGATTAAATTTAATATTTAATTTCTAGTGGAATTTAAAATGGATTAATTAAGTAAATGAAGTACTTTACTTAATTAATGTGATTGGATTAGGATGTAAATTGGATGAGGGGAAAGAGTAGGATTTAAATAAACCTAACTTTATTTAAATAAAGGAAAGACAAATATAATTAAATAAATGTAAATTTTTTTGATTAAAGGTAACATAATTAATTAAATAATAAATATTTATTTAATTGGTCATGAAACAGGTATTTGGACAATTTTAGGTGTCTATGGGTCAAAATTTGGCTATCATCTCCTACTGGCATGGTCATCCATGGTGGGGTCCCACTCCCCCATGTCTTCAAAAGTCATTGTATCTTAAATACACTTTGACATATAGTGATTGCGTATATAAGAATAAAAAAATTTCCCCCACAATTAATGTTGGATTAAGCTCCTTAAGAGAAGTTTCCTACTCTTTCCACGTATCATACAACTCTAAGATTTCTCTTTAAATTTTGTGTGAATTAAGGATATCCTTTTCCTTTGCCATAGAGCTCTACTCCTTTTCACTTTGCTTGAAGCTCTGCTTCGGTCATGAACTTCCTCATTTTGTCATTGCTGTGATCCTTGCTCCTGTAGATATGATGGCATCCTTCTCCAAATGCAACTACTTCATCAACGAAACTCATGTCTATTACCTCCAAATGTTGGGGCTTTCTTCTTGGTGCCCACTTTGCTCCTCTTCTACCACTAAAACTTGTTGAGAAAAAGGTAAGAGATCTAAATACACCTTTTTGCAATGGGGCTTGGACTAGAGGCAATTGTCCATATGTAGTAATCCAAGTTTGTTGTTTCTTATGGAAAGAATGATTCAGTACGGACACCCTACAGAAATAGTAATGAGTCAATGTATTACCATCCCCTTAATTCATTGTCTTCTCTATTGATGACTACTACCAAAATCCATGTTTTGCATCTTATGCACTGGATGTTTATCCTCTCTATTGACAACCACTATTGAAACCCACATTTTGAATCTTATGCACTACATGCCTTTAAAAATGGATTTGGAAGTAAAATAATTCAAAACACTTCTCCATCAATCCATTTAATCAAAAGCCATGGGCGTACAGGGCTTCCCTTTGCTTCATGTGCATCCTTGCATGACACCAAATATTGGTGATAGAACATGTGGCACCTTTTCTATAGATTTTTGTATTTCAAGATATGACATTTACAAGCCTCACCACCATGAGAATGATGAAGATTCCTTAGCACACCCAACCCATTCATTAGATTTTATAGGGGTCATTAATTTATTGAACTCTATCCATCTACAACTCACTTCCCTTTTGCAAAACTTAAAGTAATTAATTGTGTAAGTGTAATAGGAAGGACTAAAATACCATTATAAGATACAACTAGAGATGTTATGTATATGTTTCAAAACTTCTATTGAATCACAAAATTAACACTTTCCTCTTTGAAAACATCTTCTATTCCCTTAATTTTATCAGTTTGATAAAGTTGGTTAGACCCCAAAGCAGGTTTGACTAAGGTTTTTTTTGAATTCAAACAATTGACACCTCAAATTAATCCACTAAAAATTTGAACTAACTAGATTTAGATTCAAGAATAGAATATTTATTTGAAACCTTTTTTACCACTTTATGCAAATAGGGATTCTCCAACAGGGAGGCCTATATTTTGGCCTTAAAAACTAACTAAAATAGATAATCAGGCTCTAAAAAATAACACAATGATACTTTGTTCAACATTCTTGCACCCTTTCAAATCTTGTCTCATGAAGACTTCACGATCAAAAGATATTGATTGTCAAAGTTGGCTAGTTAAAATTGTTTGCAAATAAACATGTTAGAAAACAATAAAATGGTTCAATTTTGGCCTCAAAAATAGGGAAAATAGATTCTTGAAAGTACAAAAAGTGGGGCGTTAGTTCACTAACATGAAGGGAATATAATTCTATGATTTTTCTCATGAGAAATAATAGTGAATATTTTGAAATCATGCAAAATGAGGTACTCAAAATTATAGAATTGGAAACATCAACAGAATAGTGGTTTTCACAAATGCAATGGACTAGGGAAAGTGTATAGACAGATTCATCAAGACTTGAAAAATGGCACACTTTAAGCTTTTTTGGATTAGAATATAGTGGTACAAACTATTTTATCTCATCTATTATGGATTCAGAGTTATGACATCCTAAACAAGGGTACTGATCAATCTGCACTTCTTGACACCAGTAAAATTTCACAAGTTACATTTGGGATAACATTTGAAAACTGATCAAATAGATTTTTCATAGGCTAAAATCTAAACATAGAAAGTGTCTAAAGCCTAGAATATATTGAAAAAGGAATTTTATCAGTATGATCAACTAGGTCATGGATATATCTAGTCAAACAAGGCTTCCAAGAATTCAGAGCAATTTGCATCAACATGACAAAGATAAATAACCAACTTTCAGGGATTAAGAATGTAGTCAAAACATATCAAAATGATTCAAAATATAACACATAGGTTCTTTGATATGCATAATAAAAAATCCCAAAGTAGCAATTCACGAAACATAACTAGGAGTGAGATATTCAAATGCAAACTAGGCTTCCTATCATTGTTTGACATTGTAGGCAAAAATGTATAATTGAACACTACTCAAAGAAGAACTTTATAGAATGACTTGAAAAGATAGTTAATCATCATGGGATTCCTAGATATGCTGAGTGCATAGTTTTAGAAACATAAAATACCTCTTAGGCCTAAAAATGACAATTAGATACATATGCAAGAAAAGCGCATATAGGGGCTCAAAATGACTTAAAATTTCAAAATGGTATTCAAAATAGGAATGCAATTTTGAGTCACATCAGGGTTGAAGGAATGAATCATAATTTACTTAGTGTAGTTCAGATGGGAAAGGGAATCTGGGTGGGACTGGCAAGAAAACAAAAAGTAACCTATTCTACCTAGATCTAAATGAAAGTTCATGTTTCATTTCTAAAGTAGAAAAAAGTTGTTTATGGCATTGTTCCATGTGAACTTTGATAATCAGGTCAACATAAGAAAAAATAGAAGAGTGAGTGGCATTCCAAGGCTCAAGAAACCTGACATGGGCATATCCAAGAATCGTTAATTTGGTATGCTAGCAAAGACAATTTTAAAGTACTTTATTTAATTTGTCGATGATTATTCTACAATGATGAAATTTATGTATTTGAAAGATAAATCAGAATATTTTCAAAATTTAAAATGATATTTGGCTAGTGTGGGGAAAGAAACAAGAAAGAAATATAAATATTTAAGATTAGGTGGTAGAGGAGAATTCATTTCTAATGAACTCAATGAATTCTACAATGAAAAAGGAATCAAAAGAAAAGTGTGTGCAACTAACAGACCTCATCAGAATAACATTTCTAAAAGAAGGAATGGATCAATCATGGATTGTGTAAGGACCTTGATGATATAGAAGAATTTTGTTTTCAAATACTAGAAGGAAACAATTAGCATTGTAGGTCATACCTTGAACTGAGTTCAGTTGATGAAGGATTCAAATCAAACACCTTTTGAACTATGGCATGCCTATAAACCTAATGTGTGTTACTCCAAAGTATTTGGTAGTAAATGCTATATTCTAAAGGAGTATAGAAAAATAAAATTTGATGTGAAAAGTGATGAAGGCATATTTCTAGGATATTCCAATAAGAGAAAAGCATATAAATGTATCAATATATCTACTCATAAAGTTATAGAAAGTGCACATGTGAAGATTGATGAGTTTGGTAAAAATATTGAAGAACTAAATAGTAAGGAACCTAAAGACTACATAAACATTTTATGGTATGAGCCTGATACTACACCTAAAGTTCAAGCAAGTGGCAATCAACAATATTCACCACCCACATCCCCAAAATATCTAGTTCAACCTAAGTTGTAGCAAGTACAACCTGAGTCATTAAAAGGACTCAAGTCATAGTCAAAAGAACTTAAGTTTCAGCAATAGGAAATCAAGTCCAAGTCTGATGGACTTAAGTCACTGACATTGGGACATGAGCATGATTAAGAAGATCATGGTGAAGCTAGTGATTTTAGAAAGAAGGAACCCAAACTTGTTTGATATGTCAGAAGACATCACACACCTGAAAAAATCATTAGAGATCAGTTAGTTGGTACAATGCCAAGGAAAAAATTAAAAGGTACATGTTTTCTTACTGAAATTGAACTTAGATCTTTAAAAGATGCATTAGAGAATGAAAGATAGATTGAAGAAATGAATAAAGAAAATGATTATGTTGAAAGGAACAAGACTTGGACTCTTGTTCCTAGACCTAAGGATAAAATATAATAAGCACAAAAAGGGTATTCAGTAATAAGCTGAATGAGAATAGAGAAGTTTGAAGAAACAAGGAAAGGCTAGTTTGCAAGGGCTATGCTCAAGAGGAAGGTTTTGACTATGGAGAAACTTTTTCTCTTGTTTATAGACTTGAAGGTGTTAGAAAACTCCTTTCATATGCAATGCATAAACAATTCAAAGTGTATTAGATGGATGTGAAATTAGCAGTGCTAAATGGAAAGAAGAGGAAGTTTATATTGAGAAACTAGAAGGTTTTGTTTATTCTAGCAAAAGGCACAGGATTTGTAGACTACACAAAGGTTTGTATGGTCTCAAACAAGCCCCCAGAGCCTAGTATGAGAGATTACACAAGTATCTTATAAATATTAGGTTTCAAAGAGCTAATGATGAAAGAAACATATAAATCAAAGAAGGACTAGATAAGAATATTGGGTTGGAAAAAATATTTTTGTATGATACATTGTTTATAGGAAATGATGATTTGTGTAAATATTTTTAGAGGAAAGTAGTAAGGAATTTTAGATGTCAATTTTTGGAGAAATCAAATTCTTTGTTGGCTTGCAGATTCAATAGAAGAAGGATGATATCTATATTACTCAATCAAAATATATCAAGGAGACATTGAAGAAGTTTGGAGTGGAGGATTCTAAACCATTTGGAACACCTATGTCTACTAGACATAAGATTTTCAAAAATGATGATTCAAAATAGGTAGATCAAACTACATATAGATCAATGATTGGAAAAATTTAGTATTTGGTGCATAAAAGACCTAATATAGGACTAGGAGTTGGAGTGGAAGGATTATCCACTAATCCAAAAGAAAATCATATGATGGAAATCAAAAGAATCATAAGGTATCTAAAGGGCACTGAGGATTATAGTTTGTGGTATAGGAAAGGAGACAACTTTGAATCGAAAGCATTCACTGATGCTTATTAGGTAGGAAGCATTGATGATAGAAAGAGCACTAGTGGTGGAGAATTATTTCTTGGAAAGAGGCTAGTATCTTGGACAAGTAAGACAAAAAACTATATCTCTTAGTCAACATCAAAAGTAGAATATATTGCTATAGTAGTCAATTGTTCATATATTATTTGGTTCAAACAACCATTGATAGGCATGAAGGAAGAGATCGAGGATCCAATTGTTGTTTTCTATGATAAAACCAATGTAATCAACATTTCCAATAATCTTGTGATGCATACCAAAACCAAGCACATTGTAATTAAGTATCATTTCTTAAGAGAATTAATGCAAGATAAGGAGGTAAGATTGGAATATGTGAATACAAAAGAATAGATTGCAGACATATTCACCAAGAAAGTACCTATGGATGTATTCTTGTATCTAAGAGGTAAGCTATGGGTCCTTCCCCTATCTGAAGCTCACTAATTAGATTTTAGTGATGCATAAACAAAACATTTTGAAGATTTCAAGTTGATGTAGTATTGTACAAGAAAAATTGCATACAAATTAGTACATTAGGTACATGGAAGTTCATATAATGCTATCTTTGCATGAGATGTCAAAGAGGGAGAGTTTTGTCATACATCAGATAAATTTTATGTCTGATAGGGAGAATTTGATATTGCAGTCATTGCAATCAGAGATTGATGACAGAGGGAATTCATACTAATAGAGGGAGTTCTCATGGATGAGAATCAAAATTAAACTAAGGATATTTTCCTTAATTCTATTTTTCTTTAAAATTTGATTGTATTATGATTTGTTGTATTTTCATCATTACCAAAGAGGGATATTGTTGAAAATAATTTTTCAATTGTATACTGTCTTTGATATTACACAAAATGTCAAGTCTTTGTTAGTTAGTGTTTTTCTAGCTCACTTAGGAAGTCAAAAAAGTTTCCATTCTCTATTGATTTCATTACGAAACAAAAAGAAGTTTACAGGAAGATAGTGTAGTGCCTCTTGTAGTTTTAGTCTATACCTTATTTATTTAGATTTAAGAGATACTTGATACTCTTATTTGTGTACTTTGAGATTACCTAAGGGTCAGATGTTATACTATGATTTCAGTACCATAGATGCTATAGTACTATGTTGTTTAGTACATCATATTTGCATGTTGATGCCATTTTGAGATTATAGTATATTCTATGATGATATCTAGTTATCTAGTATTTTGGACATATCTTTGATTCTATTATGTGATGCATTTTATGCTATGGTTATTTATTTCATTCTTCTTTCATTATGCTTTGTGTGAATGTGAGTGATGTAAATGGTTAAATTAGATATTTAATGGTTTTAATTCTTTGGCTATGATATTATATACAATTGCACTTGATCATCTATTTTAGTGTATAGGAATTATATCCCAAGTAGTGGCATGTGGAGTTAGTGATTCAGTTATTCATATTTACCAATGCCATCCTTGTATGGTTGATATATCTTTCAAATGTTAAATTAAACCTTTTGGTGATTAAATCCAAACTCATCTGCATTATGTGATTAGACTAGTGAGCATGTTTGTGCATTTAGAGGTTCACATTGTTGTGAAAGTTGTTAAAGAAATTTCCATGATTTTGAGTTCTCAAGCTTTATATTTTATTAAATTTAATTTCTAGTAGTTTTTCCATAGATGAGTTCCTATTTCTACAAATAGCCTATTTTTGTTTGGGTTGATTCGGAGTTTAGCTAGTCTAACTAGCTATTTTCCCTAATCAATTATTCACTCAAAAAGTGAATAAGTATGAAAGGAGAAATTTAATTCCTCACTTCTCACTTTTGAAAAATACAAATTTGTGAGTTTTTTTGAGAATCCTCTTCTAAATGATCACATTTATGTTCCTTGTGAGAGATGTGGGCATGGGATCTTTGCAAGGTCAATCTCATTCGATCCAACTTGGGTAGACCTTTCGTTTCCATGATCTCTTGTAGTTTCAGTGGGAAATTTATTTAATTGTGCTATTTTTTGTTTCAACCCCTTTTATTTTCATGTAGGGATCTCCTATTTTCTTGTTTCAACTCAGATTTTGAATCTAATTTTAGTAGCTATTTGTCTAGAGCTTAGAACTAGTGTCCCCCTCCATTTATGTTTTCCTTGTTTTTGGGATGAAGGTTTGGGGTTTAACATTTTTATGTTGGCCATTTTTGCATTTAATGTCTAGACCCAAATTTTATTGGACTTTCAAGGCTTTTGTGCCCAAAGAAAAAATGGGTTTTAATTTTAAAGTTTTATAATTTTTGGGATTTTCTCTTGGCATGATATTGGTTGTGGACCTGGATCATCTATTTGGATGTTAGTCAGACCCTTGTTTCACTTTTATGTTGCATTAGGATGCATGCTACATTCTTCCTCCTAAGTTGTTTTATTTTAGTGATATTTTACTAGTGTTCTCATCCAATCCTTGTGTTATGATCTTCATGACAGTGGTACACCACACACAAGTACATGTATGTACATTTGTCAGATGACTTGTGAGGCCCAATCTTTTGTGGTAATTTTAGGAGTTATCATTATTGGGTTTTGATTGGGAATATACATGCCTATGGGCACTCATTAATAGATGAGCATGGGTAGGATAGGGTAGCATATGGAGGGGGCTTCTATCTCATAGCTTGGTGATCATTGTACCTAGAGGTTTGTAGAATAAGTTTTAATTAAGTGATAACTAAATAAAAAATACTAGGTGGTAATAAATTTAAGATAATTAAAATTGGACTATAGACCTTCCGTTGGGAGAGTAGCTACCAAAACTAGCTTGGGATTATCAATGCCGTGTGACACTCCTTGATGTTAGCCCCTACTTAGTAGCCCATTATGTGTTTGATGAGGACTTGTAGTTTATGCATTGTTTTGGATCTTAGTTTCAGTCATCATTACTATCTAGCATGAGTATTAGCCATGAATGGTTTCTTTTTGTGTGTTTTTGGTTGGATCATTATCTCCATTAGCATGACGAGAGTGGACCTAGGAGTTTAATGTGGTTGGGAGGCATAGCTACCCTCACTATTACTAGGGACTAGTGTATAGAGACCATCTATTATCCTTATGCAGTTATTTTTGGATGTTATCACTTGGTACTTTGGGTTCCAAAGTATGTCTTCTTGTGATTTACGCTTTCATTGGAATGCGTGTATATCATGTTTAGTGATGTTGGTATTGACACATTTCCTCAATATGATGTTTAGCATGTGATACTACGTTGTTATCCAATTTGTTGGAGTATCTATTGCTTATGGTTTAGTATGTTTGATTTCCTATTCTTATGATGTTATTATGCTTTAGTAGTGACACCCTTATAAGATAGCTTTGACTATCTAGTTGGCAGTTTGGGATGTTACATGCAAGGGATGGCTAGGATGTTCAAGGTCTCATGATGCTATTATGGTTGGGAGGAATCATGCACTTAGTTCATTGTTTCAGTTCATTATGATGTTACTTGTGTAAATTGTGATGTTTCTTTCGGTTATTTCCCTTCACTACTATGTTTACATGTTTACATTCTAGATTTTTTTTTTAAGTTATTTGTTCGAGTCTCCTTGCCTTGAAATGTAGATCTAGTACTCCTTAATGTGGAGAAACTTTATCTCTTAGTCTTTTACCTTTTTATCTTCTAGCACTTTATTTTGGATTTTGACACAAAATTGTACATTCTCATGCAAGAATGCAAAAGAACATGTGGTGTGCTTGGTTTTCTCACGTGGATTTTGGTGGTTTCTCGCATAAAACCCCACACTAGTTTTGGGTATTTTGGTTATTGGTCCATGTACTTCCTCAGACCATTTGGTCCACTTCCTTGTGTGAAAGGTATCTTCTCACATGTCTTTCTACATTTCTTGCATGAGATCTCTATCTATTGTTGGTCCTCATGTGAAAAATAGGGGGCATCTCCACTAGTTTTTGGGGATCAATTTTTGGTGTTTTAAGTACTCATCGGATTTATTTAATTTTCCATGCTTTGATAGATCTTATATTATTTATTCTATTTTCTATTTGTGTGTGTCATTTTGGGTTGTGGCATTTGGAGATTTGTTGGTAATCAAGATTATGGTTGTCTTCCATTGAGATCTTTCTGATCATTGTATGACATTGCTATGTACACTCATACTTGTAATTTTTTTTTTATCTTGGCTTATATTCATCCTTGTTTCTAGGGATCTTTGGGTGAGGCACTACATTTGATATCAGAGCCTAGTTGCAACATTAGGATCTCTATTTTCTGCTTCCACCATGGTTTTTTTTTGTATATGTATTGTTAGATACTAGGTATTATTTTGATACCTTACTATAACTCTGATACTTGTGACTCATTGTTTTGACATTTCCTTGTTGCTTCCATAGTGATGCCTCTTGCATGTAGACCTAGTGGTTGGGATGATACTCATAGAAATAATTGTGAAGAAGAACACCAAGAAGAGGAACATCGAGATGGACAAGGAGAACAATATAATAACAATCAAGGTGGCATTGAGTTACTGGTGCTAGTGCTTTAGGAGATTCTTTTTTGATTGAGCTCTCACATAGAGGAAAACCAATAGGATCATAATTAGGAAGAGGGATTTCATCATGGATATTATCATTAGCCAGAGCATAGAGAGGAGGAGCATGAATGTGAATGTTCTTGTACTCCACTAGGTGACCGAGTGCACTATTGGTGTGGTAGGGACTATAGCAATGAAGATTTTATCTATTTGGATATCATGAAGTCTCTTCAACAATCCAAACCACCATTGTATGATGATAAGGGAGGTGGCCTCAAGGTAGAAACTTGGTTATTGGACATGGAGCGATGCTTCACCATATACCCTTATGCAACCAATATTAAGGAACAGTGTGTGATTATGCAATTGAGGGACCACACATCCATATGGTGGGATATTGAGGGGTAAAAACTCAAGATCAACATTACAAATATCACCTAGGAGATCTTGGATGAGAGGTTCTCAAAGAGATTTTATCTCCTTAGTTTAGAAAGGCCCATGCAGATGAGTTCCACAAGATTAGACAAGGTAACATGATAGTGGACCAATATGAAATAAAGTTCTTTGAGATTAGGAAGTAATCATGCCACAACCGTGATGATTTACTCCTAGATCATCACTTCATCTAAGGCCTTAAGGATGTCTGCATTGGAAAAGTCTATATGCATCAGCCTAGGAATCTTGTTTTAGTTGTTGAGAAGGAATGTATTGTAGAGGAAAATTTGGACAGAGGCTTCAGTGGGAAATCTAGTTCTCAAAACCAAAGCATAGACAATTTAGGATGAGATGCACAGTTCACCCAGTCCTCAAGAAAAGGCTAGGCCCAGTCAGCACCCTCTTAGGGTGGTCCTCACCATAGCAATAAGATGAGTTTTTGGATCAAGGGTGGTTAGTGTTTAGGTATACTAGAAAGAAAGGAAATGGCAAAAGCCAAAGGTAGAAATCTCAGTAGGATCATCCTCCTCAAGGTGGCTAGAAAAACTCTTGCAAGGGTAGTGCACCTTATCCTAATAATACTTAGGGTGACCATGGGACATGTTCTAGCTTTGGGGGAAAGTATTATTCTTGTGGACAACCTAGCTTTAAATCTTTTGAGTTTTCTATTAAACCATCTAATGGACCTAGTAAGGGTCTAGCTAGATCTAAGCCTATGTGGGAAATGCTAGAAGGAGTCACTGAGTGTTTCTGATGGTTAATAAATATTAGGCTAAACACCAAGGTACAATAGTCAAGGCTACAGGTACATTGCATGTCATTTCATATTCAATTTTGTTTGATTCTAGTGCTTTAGACTCTTGCATTTCACCATTGTTAGATTGTGGTGACTAATTAGGAAAGTATTGTACATACTTCATAAATTCTTTAGGGGCGAATTTTATAGCCAACATATGGCCGACATGTTGTAACCCTAAAGCAACATAAAACTACTTGTATAAAAGGGCTTAGGGTTAGATATTTCTCATTAATTTGTGATGTGAAATTGGTTCTTGCAATGGTATTGAGTTGTAAGGGATTATGAATTGTAATCAGGTTATAATCACTAGATCATAATAATATTAGACTTGTTGTTTAGTGGAGGTAGCCCAGGGATTGGGTGAACCATGTTAAAACTTTGTGCCTTGTGTTCTTTTTTGTGTGATCTATTATATTATATTATTGGTTATATTTTCATGTAATTGTTATTTCTATCTGTGGTTTAATCCTAACAACCATCTCTAGTTCAATGATGTGTGTGGGTGGCAGTAAGTCAGGTTGATAGATGATAGGTTAAGTTATCCATGGGTTAAAAATTGGTTTTATACTCATTGGTCAGAGTTTGTAATTTGAAACTAGGAGCCTTCACCACCATAGTGGATCTTTGTATCCTACCTCTGGGATCTTATGACATTGTGTTGGGCATGGGTTGGTTAGCCATCCATCAGGTGAATATAGGTTGCCATCATAAGTTAATATAGTGTTTTGATGACACAAGTGGATAGGTGGAACATTTAGGTGTCCAAAGACTAATCTCACTTCAAATGATCTCAGCTAATCAACTAAAGTGGAGTGTACAAAAGGTTTGTTAGTTCTTTCTTATTTCCAATAGTGATCTTGAGGAAGCTGAGAGTTATATGGTGACACTTGATGATCATTCACTCCTTTGTGAGTATGCAAATATTTTTCCATATGAGATTCTAGGTATGCCAACATAGTGTGACATTGATTTTTGGATTGATCTTGTACTGAGAGTAGAGCTAATTTCACAAGCTCCTTACTGCATGACTAATTAGGAGTTGAGCAAGCTTAGATTTTAGTTGGAGGAATTTTTGGCCAAGCACCATATTCATCCCAATGTACCCTCATGGGTTACACTAGTCATCTTTGTGGAAAAGAAGGATGATTCTTTACATTTGGGCATTGACTACCAAAAGTTGAATAAGGTGATGGTGAAGAATCGATATCCTTTTTTAAGAATTGATGACTTGTTTGATCCAATGAAGGGAGCACAAGTTTTTTCAAAGATTGATCTTATGTTAGGATACCATCAACTTTATATCAAGGAGGCTAGCATTCATCAAACAACTTTTCATATATGGTATGGCCATTATTTGTTCACAATTGTACCCTTTGGGTTAACCAATGTGCCATTAGTGTTTATGAGTTTGATGAATGGAGTATTTCACACATACCTTGATTAGTGTGTCATTATATTCTTGGATGACATATTCATCTATTTGATGACAATGGAGGAATATGAAGTTCATTTATGCCAAGTATTACAGTGCTTGAGAGATCATCAGTTGTATGGAAGCTTAAGTAAATGTGGGTTCTTCTAGTTAGAGGTTAAGTATTTGGGACATCATCACTCATAATGGAATTTTATATATTCAAAGAAGATTCATGCTATCATGGATTGTCCAGTACCCACTAATTTCTCTAACGTTTCCAGTTTTATGGGATTGGCAGGTTAGTACCATCACTTTGTGAAGGATTTCTTACAAGTGGCTAATTTCATCACTTCTCTTCAATGGACAAGGAAGAAGTGTGTTTGGTCAGACTAGTGTTAGGTAGAATTTAATGCTCTTAAGGTGTATTTGACAAGTGCACCAGCCCTTACAGTGCCTAATCCTATAGGTGATTTCATGTTTTGTATAGATGCTTCATTAGAAGGTGCGGGTGAGGTGTTGATACAAAATGGTTGATTGATTTCTAATGAGTCTAGAAATCTTAGGGATTATGAGCTAAACTATTCCATTCATGATTTGGAACTTTGTAGCCATGGTGCAAGCTCTAGTTAATTAGACAAATTTCATTGTGGGATACAAGTTTGAGTTGCATAAAAATCATAGGAGTTTACAGTATATCTTTACTCATGAAAAGCTAAGCGCATGATAGTGTCACTGGATGGAGTTCTTGTGTGAGTATGACTTTGATGTTGATTACATTAAAGGGAATGAGAATGTCATCACAAATGCCTTAAGTAGGAGGTGCCATGAGGTATCAGTGATGTCATTGGGATTTGATTTGCAAGGTCATATCTTGGACACTTTTTCTAGTTACACTTGATATCAAGAGTTGAGGGCAAAGATAGAGTCTAGATGTACCCTTGAGATGAGATTTTTAGGAGATATTCTCAAGTCTAATGGACTACTATGACATTCAAGGTGTATCTATGTACCTATGTTGGGTGACCTTCGTGCCTTAGCTTAGTTAGAAGCTCATAGTACACCATACTCTACACATTCTAGTGTCAAGAAGATGCATTCTGATCTTAAGCAATGCTTTTGGGAATGGTTAAGAATCAATGTTGCTCATTTTGTTTCTTGATGTCTCAAGTGCCAAAGAGTGAAGCTAGAGCATCAAAATTTGATAGGTCTTTTGTAGCCACATACTATTCCTAAGTTGAAGTGGGATATGATATATATTGGGTTTATCATTGGGTTTCCTATATCATCATGGAGGTATTATTTTATCATGGTGATAGCGGACAAGATGTCCAAGGTAGCACATTTTCACCCATGAGAGCACCCTACATAGCTTCTTCTATAGCACATGTGTTCTTGAAGGATATTGTATGTTTGCATGGGATCCCTCATCATATTATTTTGGATAGATATCCAATGTTCACTTCTACACTATGGATGTCTCTCCAACATGCTTTGGGTACCCAACTCAATTCTAGTTTGGCATATCACCCAGAGATTGATGGTCAAACTGAGAGAGTGAAATAAGTTTTGGAGGACATGCTTTTCATGTATGTTATGGACAAGTGGGTGAATTGGGAGTATTATATATACCTTGTTGAGTTTTCATACAACAATGGGTATCATAGTTCTCTTAGCATGACACCTTTTCATGCCTTGTACAGTAGATCGTGTTGTACACCTTTGAGCTAGGATCACTTAGAGGACTGAGTTCTTTTTGGTCTAGAGATACTTAAAAATATGGAGTAGGAGGTTGTTCATAATAAGGAGCATTTGGTTACTATTTAGGATAGGCAGAAGAAGTATGCAGATGCCCATAGGTTGGATCATAACTTTTATGTCATTGACAGGGTGTTGTTGAGAGTGTTGTCAAGGAAGAGCCCCATCCATTATGGAAAATGCTTTAAGTTGGTGTCACATTTTTTTAGACTATTTGAGATCCTCAAGAGGATTATTCCTTTTTCTTATTGACTAGAATTTCCACCTATCCTATCACAAATCTACAATGTTTTTGTGTTTTTATTTTGTGACTGGTATATTCTTGATGTGACCCATGTTCTTGATTGGGATGCTTTTTAGGTAGCAAGAAACTTACTTTGGAGCCCATACCGATCCTACAACATCGATGGCTGATTTTGAGAGGTTCGCACATTGAGTAGGTAAGGGTCCAATGGGACCTCAGTGATGAGACCTCTATGACTTGGGAATATGCTACATGTTTGAGAGGATTGCACCCCTATCTCTTTGACAAATTCTAGGAGTAAGCCTATGCTAGTGGGGGAGGATGTAGTGCCTCTTGTGTTTGTAGTATGTACCTTATTTATTTTAATTTGAGAGATACTTGATTCTCTTATTTGTGTACTTTTAGATTACCTAAGGGTAAGATGTTATACTTTAGATTTAGTACCATAGATGTTATACTGCTATGTTGTTCAATTTGTCATATTTGTATGTTGATGCCATTTTGAGATGACAATATACTCTATGATAATATTTGGTTATCTAGTATTCTAGACATATCTCTGATTATGTTATGTGATGGACTTTATGCTAAACTATTTTACTTCATTCTTTTGTCATTATGTTTTGTGCGAACATGAGTGATGTAAATGGTTAAATTAGGTATTTAATTCTTTTATTGCTTCGGCTATTATATTATATGTGATTGCACTTGATCATGTGTTTTAGTGTGCATGAATTATATGCCTGGTAGTGGCACACAGAGTTAGTAATTCAACTATTCATATTTACCAATGTCATCCCTGTATGGTTGATGTATCTTTTAAATATTAAATTAAACCTTTTGGTGATTATTAAATCCAAACTCATCTATATTAAGTGATTAGACTATATATTATGTGATTAGACTAGTGAGCATGTCTGTGTATTTAGAGGTTCACATTGTCATGAAAGTCATTAAGGAAATTTCTACGATTTTAAGTTTTTATGCATTATATTTTATTAAATTTAATTTTTGGTAGCTTTTCCATAGATGAAATCCTATTTCTAGGAATATCTTGTTTTCATTTGGGTTGATTTAGAGTTTAACTAGTCTAACTGATTATTTTCCCTAATTGATTATTTACTCTAAAAGTGAATAAGTATGAAAAGAAGAGTTTAATTCCTCACTTCTTAGTTTAAAATAAATAAATTTGAGAGCTTTTTTGAGAATCCTCTTCTAAAGGATCATGTTTTTATTCCTTGTTAGAGCCATGGGCAAGGGATCTTTATGAGATTAGTCTCATTGGATCTAGCTCAAGCAGACCTTGCTTTGAAATGATTTCCAATAGTTTCAATAGGTGAATTATTTTATTTTTTTGTTTTGAAGTTCAACCCCTTTTGTTGTCAGGTAGGGCTCTCCCATTTTCTTGTTTTAGCTTAGATTATGTTTTTTTTCATAGTTGTTTGTTTGAAAGTTGTCAACTAGTGTTCCTTTCTATTTTTGTTTGTTGGTTCCACCTGGTTGGTCGGGTATTAACATTTTCCCTATTTTTGGGATGAGGGTTTGGGGTTTTGTGCCATTATGCTAGTTTTTTTTTCATATGGTGTTTGAACCCAAATTTTATTGGATTTTTGAGGCTTTGTGCTGAAAGACCAAATGATTTTCAATTTAAAATTTTTCTAGTTTTCGGGATTTTTACCTTGTTTTCTGTGCCACCTTATTTTCTTAGGTTTTCTTGGCATGATTTTGGTCATAGACCTTGCTGATCCATTTGGATGTCAGTCAGACCATTTTTGCACTTTTAAATTGCATTGGGATGTGTGTCACATTCATCCTCCCAAGTTGTTTAAGTTGAGTGCTATTTTTCTAATGTTCTTATCTAGTCCTTGGGTTATGGTCTTTGTGATGCTGGTGTGCCACACATGAGTACATGCACATACATTTGTTGAGTAACATGTGAGGCCCAATCTTTTGTGGTACTTTCAGGAGTTATGATTGTTGGAGTTGGGTAGGGAATATGCATGTCTGTTGACACTCATTATTGGATGAGCATGGGTCAGATAGGGTAGCAAATAGAGAGGGCTTCTATCTTGCAACTTGGTGATCATTGTACCTAGAGATTGGTAGAGGAAGTTTTAATGAAGTGATAACTAAATAAAAATACTAGGTGGTAATAAAATTAAGATAATTAAAACTAGACTATGTGCCTTCTGTTGGGGAGAGTAGTTGCCAAAACTAACTTGGGCTTATTGACACCAAGTGACTGTCAATGATGCCATCCCTACTTAATAGCCCATTGAGTGTCTGACCATGATCTATAGTTTATGCATTGTTTTGGATCTTGGTTTTAGTCATCATTACTATCTCACATGAGTGTTAGCCATGGATGGTTTCTTTTGTGTGTTTGTGGTTGGATTATTATCTCCATTAGCATAGTGAGAGTGGACCTATAGGTTTCATGTGGTTGGGTGGCATAGCAACCTTCACCACTATTGGGGACTAGTGTATAGAGATGGTCTATTATCCTAGTGCAACCATTGCTAGATGTTTTCACTTGGTACATTAGGTTCTTGAGTATGCCTTCTTGTGATTTATGCTTTCATTGGAATGCTTGTATATCATGCTCAGATTATGTTAGTATTGAAACATTTCCTCATTATGATGTTTATCACATGATGAACATTATGATGTTATCTTTATCCTTGTTTCTAAGGATCTCTAGGCAAGGCACTACAAACAGTGTTTGGTGAGTTCACTTGGGAACTAAAGAGAAGTTGGGAAGGAGCCATTGTTAATTAAGCTCACTTGGTTACCACAAGAAATTAAATTTGGGATGCATTGTTAACTGAGTTCACACTATTAACAAAGGAAGTCTAAAGAAAGTCTTTTTTGAGATAGTATTGACCAACCTTGGTCAGTTATTGAAGGATATTCTTCAATCAACAAATTTAGTTTGATGAATTTGTTTGTTAAGTCTTGCTGACTTCAAGGATAAATATTGAATACTTGTAAGTGTATTCAAGACCTTGTGGGATTAAAAAAGAGAAGAATGTGATTAAAAGGATAAACTAAGGAAGCAAATTGGAAGGATAGAAGAGTATCCCAAGTTAACCAAGCTACAAATTTTTATCTAATTGAGGAGGATCAAGTATTCAAGATAGAGCACAAATCTAAAATTAGAAAATTAGTTGCATAATAAATTAGGCCATATCATTGATACTCTCTATTAATTGTAGTAGTGTATCAAGTCTCTTAATAGAGTTAGCTTAACAACTACTTTCCAAATCCTCTAACAAGGTGGAATTTCTAGATTGAAGTGTTTAAAGACCTCTAACAAGGCCACTCCTAATAGGGTGATTAAATCCTTTAATAGGGTTACACCCAATGGTGTGTTTTTTAACATTTAACAAGATTTTTAGGAATAAACCACAGACAAAATTAACAATTACATGCAAATAAACAATATCAGTAAATAATAGATCACATAGAAAAGAACATAAGACACCAAGATTTAACATGGTTCAGCCGATCCATGGTCTATGTCCACTAAACAAAAAGTTTGATATTATTATAATCTAGTGATTACAACTTGATTATAATCTATAATCCCTTGCAACTCAATATCACCACAAGAACTAATTTTTGCATCACAATGATAAAACAATCCCTAACCCTAAGCTCTTTTATAGAAATATTTTAACCACTTTAGGGTTCATAGAATTTATAAAAGTATTAACAATACTTTTCTAATCAGTCACCACAATTTAACAAGGGTTGGCTACTAATAGGGCTCACTTCAGAAGAGTGAAAAATAGTAACTAGTTACAATTGGTATTTTTTCCCAAATTGGATTTCCATGTTAAATCCTTGCGTAATATGTGTTATTTTCTTTCTATTTTTGCAACTATGTTAATTGTGGTTAATAATGCTAAAAATCTTAAGAAATAAATATTTTAGTAATTGTCAAGTAATAGAGATTCTTAGTGTTGTCTAAATGATTCAGTGGTAACCAAGTTACAATAGTATTTTTAGTTTCACCAGAGTTTGGTTTTGATTTGTATTGACATCTAAGGGATCTGGGATATATTTTTGTGGTAACTGATTCACCTCTCCCCTCTTAGTTACTCCTCTTATATTTCCAACATTAGTCTCTCTTCCTAAGGCAAGAAATATATCTAGTATAAGTGGTTTTATTAGTTTTTTTTGTAGAAAATGGATTGGCTAATAAGTACAAGGATCTCCTAGTTTCCAAAGGATTCTCCTAGGTTCCTACAATTGACTTCTTTGACACCTTTGCACCAATTACAAAGATGATTTCTATCAAACTTTTCATTTCTATTACTACATCCCATCCTTGGGAAGTTCATCAAATAGATGTAAAGAGTGCCTTTCTTTATGGTGACCTCTAGCAATAAGTCTATATGGAGAAAATAAAAGATTTCATTAATGATCCTAGACTTGTATGTCACTTTCAAAATTATCTCTATAGAATTAAAGAGGATCCTTGTTCTTGGTGTGCCTATATGGACTCCTTCTTTCTATTAGTTGGATTCACTTTCTACCATCCTAATATGAATGTAGACATCTTGCACCAAGATGATTCTCTCACTTTCCTTCTTCTCTATGTTGATGACTTGTTGATCATGAGGAAAACATACTCTCATATAAAATAGTCAAAAATATGCTTAATTATCAATTCTTAATGTTTGAATTAGGTCATACTAACACCTTCTTTAGGATCGAGATCAATCAGTCACCTTCTTCTATATTCGTTGGGAACATTAAGTATTCTCTCGATCTTCTCTCTATATTTCACATGACTGACTCTAAGTCTAAAATGACTCCATTTATGTTAGGGTTCAAACTTGAGGTTTATTTTTCTTCACACTTGGTTGATGCTACCTTGTATCATTAGTTGGTATGTAGCCTCATATACTTGACTCACATGAGGCCTCATATTTTATATATTATGGGAATGTTGTCTCAATTTATGCAAGAACCACATGAGCTACATTGGAAATTATATCAGAGTATTCTTCATTATGTCCAAGGTATCATAGTTATGGGATATATTATGTTGTAGGTGTAGATATTTACTTGGTGGGAAAAAAGGACTTAGATTGGATATGTGTTTCTCAAGATTATAAGTCTACTTCTGTATATTGCTTCTCTCTTGGTTATTGCCTAATTTCTTGGTCTTGCAAGAAGTAGTTTACTATTTCTCTTTTATCTAATAATGCTTAGTATTGAGGTGTAATCAATGCAGCCACTAAAACTATTTTTCCTAAGAACATCCTCGTTGAGTTTGAGATTCCCTTTTTAAAGCCAACTATCATCTTCTATGACAATCAAAGTATTATTTAGGTTTTTTAGAATCTCTTCCATCATTAATTGACCAAGAATATTGAGATTCACATGCACTAAATTCAAGAGCTGATTCATGAGCATGTTCTTGAGCATCAGTATTGTTAGACATTTGATTAGACTATAAATGTTTTCACAAAACCATTTAGTGAGAGAAAGTTCATTCACTTACATTCTTTTCTTAGGGTGAAATAGGTATCTTCATGTTGAGCTTTTTAGCTTCATTTATACTCTCTTTTAGAGAGGAGTTTCTTCCCACTAGGTTTTCTCATTTTCTCTAGTCATGAGAGATTATTTTTTAGTTGTACATGGGTACCTAACATGACTTTGTTTCTATGAATGATAAGCTATAGATTGCACTAATGTAATCCCTATATTGTACTTAAGGGGGTTATTAGAGTAAATGGTTCTTTTCCATTTCACCCTTCTATTAAGTTTACTTATGTGAACTCATAAGTTAGTAGGAATTTTTTATTTTGAATATTATTGTTAGGAATGTGTTATTGAGTCACTCCTAAGATATAGTTCAATCCAATTTAAACATCACCCTTATGGATTGTAGGTGGATGGTATGTGGTTAATTCCATTAGGACTACACTTTCTCCAACATGAGATGCTTGTCTCAGTCTTGCCCAAGTCTTCTCTTAGCTCTTTCCCATGTAAATATGATAGCTATTTTGTATTTTAAATGATAGAAAATATTGATGCTATTAATGATTTGATCATTTACATCAAATATTTTTCTTATATTAACATTTTAACAATTTTATTTCCTCTTGATTAGTCTATCTCTTTGATTAGATTATAGTTTTTATTTGTTTTCACATATTATAACACTTATAATTTCTCTTTATACCAATAGTTTCTCCATTTCTTTTAGTGTACCTCCAATAACTTTCTCAGTGGTTCAAAACCTCTTTTCATTTTTTTTATTGATTTGGATAATAACATATGAGTAGTGTTGATTTTTCATTTTGCACAATAGTTAACAACCTGAATCCTTTAGAACTCCTCTCTTAAAAAGATAATCTAGGATCAACTCCAAGGTTCTAGGTGATCTGAAGACCTAGTGGAATCCTCTAAATTGAAGATAAATGTGTATGTTCATGAGGAAGCTTCTTCTAGTTCAAACAATTTTGGTCAAGATGTTTGATTTGCTATTTTGAAATGTAACCAAAAAAGATATATATTTTGGTATTTTCTATTTTATGATGAATGCAATTTATTGATGCAACTATATGAATTTTTATTTTAACTAAGTGTTAGCAAAGAAAATAACAAAGATAAGGTAATGAGAGATTAAAGAAAATTACTTAAAAGGGAAATTCCTAATGGACATAAACCAAGGTAACAACATGTTTGTGAGTTAAATCATCAAAAATATCAAGTACGAAACCAATGAAAATAGGAGCAATGCTTCCTCAATCCACTAATGCAATCATCCATGGGAACTCAATAATAACTGAAAGATGTTTCACTTCTCATCAAATCACAAGGCAACAAAAAGTGCACTCATGCAAGACAAGATGTTACACAGGAACAATAATTGATATAATCTCCAACTCGGTATGTCAAGAGAATTTTTTAACATGAGGCAAACAATAGAACTAAAAAGTCACACAATCATTACAATACAATAAACCATTAGGTCCATTAATATTCATGAACATGCTTTCACAAAACAAAAAAAAAACACTTCGGCTAGAATAACTGCACTTAGAATGGGAATACCAATAACATATATTATTGTACCAAAATAACAACCTAGAGTACATATTACATCAATGTATTTATAAGAAATAATCTCCTCCCTTTCTACTAGGAGAGAGAATTCTTAAAATACAAAGCATGCTAAAAAAAAATTAATTTTTTTTAATTATATACAAACTATCTCTCTAAATGGTGGTAAGTAGGTCTCTACCCTTGTTTATATCAATTAATAGGTGCATGAGACTTTACATAACTTAAAGAAATGAAAAGAGGAGTAGATAAGAAGAACAAAGATGTTAGAGGATCTCAGAGTTAGTGAAAGCTCTAAAAATGGAAGCCTAACCTTCTATAAATGTTTCTAGGAGTTGAACTAATATTAAAATGCATTTTTAGTGAATGAAATGGTATTAAGATAGCAACTAGTAGTTAACTATTAGCACACTATTTATTCTTCAAAATTGTCAATTCTGATGCAGGAGCATCTTGCATGGAAAAATTATTGGAAAAAAAAAATTGACAAAAAAAAAAAAAAATTCTGGAGGAGAGAGAAAGTGACAAAAATTAGAGGAGAAATAATAAATAAATAAAAAGGGAAAAAGGAGAAAAAGAAAAAAAGAGGAATTTCTATTTTCGAGGTGCATAGGTGGCATAAAATAAAAAAATAAGAAAAATAGTTGTCATTCCATTAATCGAGGTGTGTAGGTGGAAATTCTAGAAGGTTTTGGATAAATCATGTATTTAATATTTGTTGGGTGCTTAGTTGTATTTGGGTGGGAATTTAATATTTATTTAAAGATAGTTGTATTTACCTTTTATCCCACATTGGTTGTGTTTGTAATGTCTTGGGTTAAAAGTGCCTATTTAAGCAAGGCTTATTATCATTTTTAATCAAGCTCGAGGAGTCGAAACTTGAGAAGTAGAAGCTTGGAAAGGTGAAAGTTGTGGAAGGTGAAGCTTGGAGAAGCTCAAGGAGAAGCTTGATATCATCTCGTGGGTGTTGTAAGGATCCTCAAGTATAATAAAATTTCTTGTGAAGCATTTTTTTTTTTTTATTGGTCTCCATATTGTTGCTTTCTCGATTGTGAGTGGGTAAGGGTGGTGTGGCCCTTTATCAGTGGTATCAGAGCGGGAGTTCCTGAGTGTACAAGAAAATCAACGAAGAGTGAGGCAGTTTGTACCGGGACCTTGGTTGGGTGAAGTTTATCAGAGCGTACCTACATTAGTGGTATCAAAGTGGACCTTCATCAAGTGGTATCAGAGTGTACCTACATTAGTGGTATTAGAGCCGTACTTCATCAAATTCACGGCTTAGAATAGCACACTTGCACACCAGCACACCTTGATGACAGGTTCCAAAAATGCAATTTTCTCCCAAGTGCCAAAATTCAATTTCCCACATCTAGGTTTTCTTCCCCTTTACACCAAAATGATGTCTAGATATTTCCCCTTGAACTTCTTGATTATCTCCATTACTTGGGTAGCCTCTAGTAAATCCAAAGATCCATACTTATCCTTTATTAATTGTTGACAATTGCTGGCCTCTATTTGGGTTTCCACAAAATCCTCAAGTTTGATGTCTAGGTCCAACAATACCTCCTTAGTCTTGAATTCTTGCCTAATATCTTTATCTGACGAAGCATCTTTTAAAGTTCCTCAAAATTGTTGGACCACTAATTGCACCATATTGAGCTTGGTTTTTGACTCATCTTCAAAAATCTCAATGCAAGCAGTGTTATAGTACCTTTCTACTTCCAAAATTTGCTCTTGAGTTTGGTCCCTTAATCTCTAAATATCCTCCTACAATCCTTCCATGAATTTATTATCAAAAAATATCTTCTCAATCCAATCATCAAGCTTATCGAGATCCTCAATTTTATACACTTCCATGAGTGTACAATACCTTTGACCTTTTATTGATATCAAGGCTTGAAGATCTTTTGCCTAGGTATGTACCTTATCCATCAATCCAAAATCTTGGTTCAATATGGACACCAACATATCCACACTCTACTGAATATAGTGTAATGAGTTCAAGTTCCCATATAAAATTTGAATACCTTTCTCCCCAAAACTATCATGTTATTGATGACATGCATCCAGAAATGGGTCTAACTATATGATTCCCTTTTCTTTCCTCTCTAATGCCACAACAAGAGTGATCTCTAGATGATCCAAGTCTATTGGACCCACAACCCCATACAAATAGCCTCTCAAAAGCTTCCTATTTTTCCACAACATTAGCAACTTAGAATCATCTCGGTCTATATGTCTAAACACCTTTATCATGCCCTTAGTAATCATCACTTTTGTAGTATCTACTATGGGCCTTCCCAACATTATCTCCTTGATCTGGTAATTCTTAGGAGTTAGTTCCTTAGTGTCAATGTATGAAGGAGGAATAGCTATATGTGCAAGAAATTCCTAATCTTGGTTCTTCATAATGAAGGCTAGTTCTCATACATCATTGATAGGTGGCTTAGGCTTCTTGATGGTTTTAATTATCTCTCTCATTTCCTCATCGACAATTAGATCCAAGCATTTATTTTTCTAAAACATAACCTCCCTCTTCAACCATGTCAGTGTGGTGCCCATTGGAGACATATATTTGACTAAAGAGGTGGTTCTACTATAGACCCCTTTCCCTTATCCATATTCTATCTTCTCCCATAGAGAAAGATCAATAGTTGGAGTCCTTGTATTTTCTTGGGCCAAGGTCCTAGCCTCTATATTGTGTGGAGTTTGTTGAGGCTCTTTAGGTATTTGTCCCTCCTCTAATACTTCATCAAATTTAAGTTATTGGGGCTCTTTATTCACCACTACTTGTTCTTCAATTTTTGTAGTGTAATGGAGTGGAGTCATTGAGTCTTTGTCCAAAAATTAAAAATCTTGAGATGCTGGTGGTGGGATGCCTAAAGGTCCTTGAGGTAGAGGTGGCAATTGATTTGAGCCCTCTCCTAGGGACTCATTCATGGGAGTGTCTCTTATCTTCTCACCCACCATCTTATTGCCTATTGGCATAAAGTCAAAATCAAGGAGGTCAAAGACATCTATTTCTTGCCCCTCCATATTACACTGTTGCTACTCATCCTCTGAAGTAGACACCTTAATAGGCTCTTTCATAATAGATGGAAGAGTTGTAGTTGAGCTTGTTCTTCTCTCCTCTTCCATAGCCCTAGTTGAGTGAGTCCTTTGAATCAAGGGAACATATTCAATATTTTCATCCTCTTCTTGAGCTTTAGCTTTAGGAATTGTCTTGGGTACCTGAGGAATACGATTAGTTTTCTTCTTTATCTTTCTCCTCTTTAGGCCTACTACCTGTGT
This sequence comes from Cupressus sempervirens, assembly GCA_028749045.1. Classification (NCBI taxonomy): domain Eukaryota; kingdom Viridiplantae; phylum Streptophyta; class Pinopsida; order Cupressales; family Cupressaceae; genus Cupressus; species Cupressus sempervirens. Next base: position 660,559,131 of record CM053793.1, read on the forward strand.
CTCAATCATACCCTTTTAGGTGTCAAGGGGGAGGATTCTTATTCTATAGCTGCAAGAGCCACTTTTTGTTCTTTCTTTTCTTGGTCTTGCATTTGTTCTTCCTCCTAGACTTGTGGTGGCACTTTCCCAGTTTCTTCAACTTGATTTGTTGGGTTAGCTTGGGGCTCTACTTGTCTAGGCTATACCTATTCTTGTTGAGAGGTTTTTTAGGACCCATTTACTTCTTTCCCTTGGTCAAAGGTATTTCATTTTTAACTCTTCTATTAGCTTGAAAATACTCAACCTCCCACTTGTGTTGATGCACCATTTCTAGCCACATTGGGGATTGAGCCAAGAAGGTTGGTACTGTAACTTTTTCACCTTTACCCTTAACAAAGTGTGTTGTGGCTTGAAGAGGACCAACTTATGGAATTGCATCAATTTTGAAAGGTTTCTTGATCCATTCCTTTGTCAATTGGTATGCATGGCAAGCTCTATGATTAATATCTAAGTTCTCATCCGTTCCAATCTCTACATTCATTATAGGTTTGTCAAATATTTTATCCCTATTATATAATAGGTGCAATACATCCTTAATATCTTTCTCTAAATCCTTTCATGGGATCTTTATTTTGAGAGCCTTCTTTGCCAAATATAGATTCATCCTACAATAATCCCTTATCCAGATATTGTAGTTGTCTATCACATTCATCCAGTGATCCTCCAATTCATCTTCATGCACAAAATTCTTCCTTATAAAGTGTTGCACCATCCCAATATTGTCAAACTATGGTGATGGTCCACCTCACAATAGGTGTGTGATAATAATGTTCAAGTCCTTACTTAGGAATAGTATATTCAATCTAAGGATTATTTCCCCTACCATGAGGTGCTTTTAATTTGTCAACCTAGGGATGTATATTTGAAATGGTCAACATAGTATGTGCACTAGGCTTCATAAAGAGTCATTATGCTTATGCTCCAAGAAAGTAAAAGGCAAGGAAAGAACCTACACTAGTGCTATAGGAAACTAACACATTTAAATATTCACTAAAATAAATGTTGGAAATGCTATTAAATGCTAACCTATATTCCACCTCAGACCATTTACTATAACTGTTCTCACAAATATTGTAGGAACACTCACAAAGTATGATGTTGTAGGAAGAAACTTACAACTTCTACTTGAAATACTAAAAATGCTAGAAGTAAATCTACATTACTCTAATCTAATCAACCTCCCAATGAGCCCCCTTGGTTAGCTTCTACTAATCTACTAACATAGAATGTAAACCAAGGATTATTTCATAATATTTCAAAACTCCTTACATGAAAACAATATATAAAAGCTATGAAAACAATTCACCACAAGAGTCAATAGTTTCTTTTCATAAACTTTTTCAACCTCTAAAAATATCTATTGGTGTAAATAAGTATTTACTATTTACACTTTACTTAAGTTTACTTACGTTAATGCATTATTTTATCATTTATTTAGGTGACACACTTAGAAGTTTTCTTACTCTCATGAGTTATCATGTTGAAAACACTAGAGTAAGCAGCTCTAATTCAGAACATGGTGTCTACAACACTAGAGTTTGCATCATTAACTAACTTTTCATGTAGACAACATAGTTATTCGCACTCCTAATATAGCACATGCTGTCTACAACATAAATTTGCATGCTATATCATTGTAGGCTTATCCTCTCATCATTGCACTTACTCTTGTGCTTAATGGAAGATAACCCATATCTAGTGGACATGTGCCTGGTTGTATGACTTATCATGTTGCTAACTTCTATGCATTCTAGAAGCTTTCTAGAAGCCTTTATATGCAAGCACTCGTAGTGTACTTTTAATCAATATTGAATGAATATATCATCATTCTGATCATACTCTCTCTAGTCTATTGTTGTGCTTGTGTTTGAGTTCCTTGGTCTTGGGTGAATTTTTCCCTAAGGAAAATTCTTAGATGGTATTAGAGCTTAGGGAGATTCTCTTCACATAGATGTTCGAGACAATTGTTGCTTCAGCACCTCAACCCAAATCTAGAGAATCTATTAAAACTTGGAGCATCTAGAGCAAAATCAAACCTTGCCATTGTGTCTAGAATGTTGATTCGATGAAAATTGACTATAAATTCACCTATGCTCGGCTCAAGTCAACCACAAGCAAATTTTTTTGCAAACTAGCACCCTGAGGCACTAATTTGAAATTTGGGTATGGTCATTTATTCGATCTACACATTTATTTTTAGATTTGAATTTTAAATTATTCTCTATTATTTTTCAAATTGTTGGGTATTTTCAAAAAAAATTCAGCCCTACAGGTCCCTCCAAAGAATTTTTTTGGCATATGTACTGGGTAGTGACACTCCAACCCTATGCAAAGAATATTCTATTGTTAGTTTAGAATATTCTTAATTAATTTTTTTGGCACATTCTGGCAACTAAATTCCAAACACATAAGCCACTAGACCAGTCCCTTTCAACAACTTGACAATGTTTCCACTCATGTGTGCCCAATCCATTTGGTGATAGCTTGTTTGGTTTAATACTACAAAAATCTCATTTTATCTACTTGTGCACCTCATTGTCTTATCAATGTGGGATTTTATTTTACATCCCCACTAGTCCTAAAACTATTCTGGCATAGAAAATTCATTCTTGACCCTCAAATAATTTTTTTGGTGCCACTGAATAAATTGTTTACGGTATCTGACATGGCTCCAACTTGGTGTTGCTACCCTTCCATGTGGTACCTCACCCTTCATCCATGTGGCCAAGCACAAATCTACCAAGTTGAACTCTTCCTTCTACAAGCACCTACCAGTAAGACACATCATCAAAACAATCAACATCTAACTCAGTTGCCTACATGGAGATATGTTAGCACACCACCCTAGATCTGTATGCCAACACAATGGATCCATACCTACACAACCACCAAGCCACATCAAAATTGTGTGTACAATCCATATAATCTGTACATGCTAACATCATCATCTACATAGGACACATTAGCACTGACATCATCATAGGGCCTAGGTACATTGACCTCATCAAGTTCACGAGCCTAAATTTGCTAGATGTCTAACCACCATTTAGGGGCAAAATTGAACTGCTATGACACCTATATGACCATCAAATTTAACACCATCTTTTGCTAATTCAACCCCTCTCTAGACTAATTTTTGATTTTGCAATCTGACCATGGGAGGCCATATCTTAGTCATCCGAACTCCAAATTAGGTACAATTTTTTTAAATTTTGGGTAGAATTGCCTAAACATTTCAATGGTACAATTTTTTTTTGGTTTTGGTGCACAAATTTGTCAAAATTTACATCTTTTGGAGACTATACCTATCCAATCCTATATTTTGCAACTTCAAATGCTCCACACAGGCTCATTTGTACATGAAAATGTTGGCATTATGTTGTATTTATCATTAGTGACAACACTTATTCAATTTTGAATGCTTACTAAGCTCATCACTCAGTCTACAGTTTATACCAAGCATTCAATGGTTACCTTGTAAGCTTAGAAGTTAACTAGTTTACACCAAGCATTCTTGAAGCTATCAAGTAAATACAGGCAATGTGAAGACTAGAAGTGTCTACCAAGCTTCTCAGTGTCTACCGTGCTCCATAGTGTCTATCGAGTAGTAAGTTTGTGTGATGGAGATTTAGTATAAATTGAGCATTGGAAGAAGTAGTGTTTACTAAGTGAAGCAAGGTAAACTCAGTGTGCAGTATCTACCAAGTGACACTACATCTATCGAGTCACCAGTGGTTACTGAGTTTAGAACTACAATGAGTGATTAGTATGGACCGAGCCTTCACTTCTACCAAGTGCATGACAATGCCGAGTAATGTAGTGGACACTATGTATCAGAAGGTCACTAAGTTAGTTTAGTGAACTCGAGTTATTTACTACTGGGTTCACTTTGTTATGTATTTGTTCACTTGTATTTTGGTTGACCTTACAATTTTGTAAATTTGAAAGGTATGTATGTAAGCTGTATTGTAAGATATTATATGTATCAAGTAACAACAAAAGAAATTTTGAAGTAATTTTGAAAAGTGTCTGCGAAGGGTTTTCAACAGTAGTTCAAGGAATACAACAAGGTCAATACAGAGGTAGAAAAGTTACATCCATCACAAGAGGTGATTAGTGCATAAAGGATCTTATTAGCAATCCATTGTAAGTAGATCCACTACTTCATCTTAATAGGTGAATCAACTTCTAAATCCTTTAATAGGGTAGACTTAATAGTCTTTGCATAAATCTCTTAACTGAGTGCATACTTCACTGTATATTTGTAAATCCTTTAACAAGGTTGACCTAGCAGTCCTTTGTGCTCCTAATAGGGTAGATCACCAGAAGTGGTCAATGTAAGCCTTAATAGGCCAACTTTATGCTAGAGTATTGAAGTTTTGTGGGTATCATCCCCACCCTAGTTTTACTTTTGATTTGGAAGGTTTCTAGGTCACCAAATTATTGTGTTCTTTTGTGTGATAAATGTTTTATCTTTCAGTACTAGTGTATGCAGTGGTACAAATGGATGTGTGATAAATTTAAAGGAAAGTTTTAAAGTTACTAGTTCACCCCTCCCCTCTCAATAACTTGTCATATCTTGAATATTTCTAGCAATTGGTATCAGAGCATTATGGTTCTCAAAATAAAATTTTGGCAGCTTGAGCAAAGATCTAAGGACAAATGGAGATATTCAGACTTGACAAGGCAATTTAAAATGAAAAGCTAGATCTAGAGATGGTCATAACTCAACTTTAAGAAGCAAAGGAGCATCTTTCCCAATTCCTAAAAAGAAGAAAGGAACTTGCAAGACAAATGGATGACCATCAGTATGTTGAAGAAAAGATTGAAGACTTTTTCCCATCAAGCAGCTCAAATGAAGCTAATGATGCAATCAAAGAACTCCTAGCAAAGAATGGATATCTGTAAGAAGAAGTAAAGAAACGTAAAAGAAAACAAGAAATCTAATCAATTAGGCTATGTGAAATTTTGGAACAAAGGAATAAGGCAAATGAAGTCTTGGAGGAAAGAAACAATGAATAACAGAATCAATCTAATAAACATGAAGACCTCATTGATCAAATCACTGGAGCAAATGAAGAAATTAGAATTCTCAAAGCACAGAATGAAAGAATAAGAAGTGATATGAATTATCAAAGGGAAATTAATAAAGAATAACTAGAGAACTAAGATGTGAAAAGCAAATCATTGAAAAATCAAGGAATGACTTAAATTCTGAAAAAAAAATCAATGAAAGAATGATGAAATCACAAGAAGACATGAATCAATTGAATCAAAAAAATGAGAGAATCTTCATAGGAAAAAAGGTAAAGTAGGACTTTGATACAATGAAGAACAAGGTGAATCTTCCAAGCAAGGTGCAAAAAGGAATAAAAACCCCTCATGCAATCGTTGTGAAAAAAAATTTCATGCATCAAACAAATGCTAGAGCAATGGAAAAGAAAAATTCAATGGGAAGTGCTACAACTACAATCAACATGGTCACAAAGCTAATAAATGCAAGGAGAAACCAAAATTTGAAGGTAAATGTTACAAATGCAAAAAGCATGGTCACAAGGCATCTCAATGTAGATCCAAATCATTCAATTCAGTTGAACAACTTGTGAAGGCAATATTTGGATGAGACTACAATACCTAGTGCATATGTCATTGTTGTGGAGAATATGGACACAATGGTATAAATTGTGCAAGACATCACCTAAATAAGAAGGATACTATTATAAGGTGTTACAAATGCATTGAACTTGATCATATAGGTAAAAATTGCATGAATATAAGAAAAGTTGAAGAAGAAAAGAAAGCAAGGGCTAACAACATAAGGAAACAAATGAAACATCAATGGATTCCTAAATCTACTAAAGATAAAAGCTCAATTCATGGAAGTGAAGTCACTCAACAAGTAGGTGACTCCATCCCCTCAAACTAAATTCCTAAGAATGTGTTGGAGTTGTACTTAGAAAGATAATCATAAGTAGTTCCAAGAAATATGAGGAATGAAAATGATCTAATCAGTATCCTAGATACACTAAAATCATAGAAAGGTTATCTTTCACCAAGTTGCATCAGACTCCATTGAGGAAATTTGGTTAAAGAACTTACTAAGTGAGGCCGGGAGTAAAAGGAATTTGGTTTGTCTTTCGAGTTGATACTCTTGTTGAGTTAGGTCAGTGGATGACAGACTGTCATGCACTACATCAGTATGGTACCTAGCATTAATGGTAAATTTTTATCAAAAAGGGAAAATTCAACTTCATTTTTCACCTTGTCTTTAGAGCAAAGAGATTTACAGGTGCATTCAAGCAATTTCAAGCAATTCCAAGGAATTTCGAGTGAATTTGCAGTTAGGGAATGTGTTTGAAGATTTCCATCACTTACGAAGCAGCAATAGCTTCTAGAAGCACTAGCAGTAGCAAGGTGAAAAGAGGATCAGAGATGTTGGTCAAGGGTGTAGAGTGGAAAGCACCAAATTTCAAGTTAGTTCTTGCAGTGGCAGAGGCACTTGACCCTAATGGTGTGCAATCACAAAATCCACCAAAGGTACTTCTGATTAATGATATCTACACTCATTTTAAGTGTTCAATTCAAGAGATAGGCACCCTAGAAATGGATAGTGCTTTAGAAGAAATGTGTGTTGATGACTCATTGAAACTCGAGCACAAGCATTTGGAAACAAAAGGGTTCACACACATATCTTACCTACCAATAAGCTTTCAGATAAAATAGATTAGGTATATTCTTAGCCATGTACACAATGGTCAGTTATGGTTGGAGTAGCCCATATTGATCACCAAAAGATGATTCACAAGATTACTAGCCTTCCAATTCTAAGAAAACCTAAATCCACCAAAACCCTAGGTTGGGATGAACTTTAGAAGAAAACCCTAGCTGAGTGGGATGGTAGAGGTTTGAAAATTAGCACCATTACTAATATAGAGCCGAGGTTAAGAATTCATGTAATTGCCCACAAGATTTATAGTTCCAATCATTTAAATAGTGTGCCATGTGAGGTAGTAGACTTAGCATTCAAAGTTGTGAAGAAAAGCTTGGAATTTGACCTATCAAAGCAACTACTGAAGCAACTAAACAAGAATATGGATAGCATCAAGTCATCAAAAAACAATCCCTACAAATTTGGTTCTTTATTAATATGTCTCTTTTGCTATGTGCAAAAATTCTTTCCATCCAAAGCTTCTATTGTATGGAGAAAGGATGTTCCCATTTTGCATCAGATAAATGAGTTTATAGCAGAAATGGGTGTAAAATTTGATAGTATAATGGATAATTATTCTGAAGACTTCAAATAAAGAATGAAAAATAGGTTTAGGATTCCTCCTAAACTTGTTGATGACTATAAAGATGATGTATATTTCATGGTAGACTGTGATATAGTATACATTCAAGCAGTCAAGCCCTGAGTTGCATGGGTGAAACCTCTCCCTTATGAGGTCAATATTGATGAAACTAGGGACATCATTGAAGCATTGGTAAATGAGCCTATAGATCCCAAGCAACCAATCTTTGGCACTTATGATGAGGCAAAAGCCAGAATTAAATTGGAAATTAAGCTACCCGAAGCAATCAACAAAGGTAAGAGGAAGATTGCTAAGATGAAAACCACCATTGGTTCCTTAATTCTTACTGGGGGAAAAGGAGAGGATGAAGAAGAGGATCAAGAACAAGAAGATAAAGATTAAGAATCAAAAAAGGAGGCAAAGCTAGCAAAGAAGAAAGGGAGAGTTATCATTACTAAACCTCCAAAGGCCTCCACAGCTGTTTTCACTAGGAGAAGTAAAGGCAAAGATAAAGGTGAAGTAATATTCAACAAGCTCCAACTTACCTTCTAGGAAAGGCTAAAATAGATGGAAGAAGGAGCTGGCATCACAAACTTCAAGGCTTTAAAGTTTGAAACTAGAGCTAATGCTGAGAAGATGCAGATTGAAGAGCTAGTACTCACCAAAATGTGAAAGTGGAAGTATTCCCCAAACTATATTGCTTCTTAAATCTCAAAAGAATTATTAGTAAGACTACAACTAAGGTGGGAGTTAGCTACACAGACAACCAAAGACATCTATGAACAATCCTTGAAGAAACTGTTGCCAAATCTCACTGAGGTAGAAGTAAAGGCAACCATGAAGAATAATGAAAGTAAAATGATGATCATATTTCACACATGTTTGATTCTAATTAAGGATATTAAGAATGTTGTAAGAGGTGCAAAAAACATGTGGAAGAATATCTATCATCTACATAAGCCTAGTGATGATCCAGTTGAGATCAAGGATGATGATGGTGATAGTAATGATGACGAAGATGACAACACTCCATGTACTACTTTTTATGTTGAAGATTATTAGGCACTAAGGGCTAATGATGAAGAGAAAGGGGAAGAAGCTTAAGAGGGAAACAAGGAGGAAGTGGATGAATAAGATGATCCAATGAAGATTGTAGTAGAAGTCATTGCTTCCCTTCCTCACTTTCCACCTAATTTGGAAACATCATTAAGGTTAGAGTTAGCTTCAACAAGATTGATTGCATCTACATCAGAAATATCATCTACTATTACCACCCACAACTCTAGGCATCTTCTATGGAAGTATCAGTTACTTCATCAACTAAGCTACAACCCTCTTCATCAGCACCTGAGTAATCCATCATAGCAATGTGCATAGCTGTTAGTTCCACAATTATGTCAACATCTTCTACTTCATGTATAGTAAGTCTGCTAGCCCATTCTACAATTTTGTCTACCATAGCTCTAACTACACTAATTTCTATTAGTTCTCCAATTGTAAATATTCCAACTTGTACATTACCTATTGGTACATAATTTTTGGAAAGCACATCAATTTTGGATACAGTTGCTGCTTCTCTCAATTTTCCTATAATTGGACTAATTCAAGTTTTTTCTGCTAGTCCATCTATATCAACTATTGTGTCTATTTCTAAATCCAAGGAAGTAAGCAATAAATTAAAATCAAAGACTCCTCTAAAACTTCTACTTACTGGTAAGGAAATTGATGAGGATATAGACTTGGATAAAGAAATTATTATTCCCTAGATAGATTTGGACACTGCGTTAGCCAACAAAATGAGATTGGTCAGTCAACTTTTAGAGCAAAAGGCAAGGCAGAAGCAAGTAAGAGAAGAGAGGGACAGAGAATTCACAATAATCGAGAATGCCAAAAAAATAATTACTAAAGCTATAAGTGTTGATATTGATCCATCTCAACACATTTTGTTATAATTAGAAGAGGCTGTAAATAAGTTCAATGAAAACACTTCTGGCCAAGAGAAGCTCATTGAAAAGGCAGAGAAGAAATTTGACAATAAGGTGCTTGAGCACATTGCTCAACACATTGCAATAAAGCAAGTAGAATTATCCACAATTTTGAGCAACTTTGAGCAATCTTTTACAAATGTAACATTACTTTTTGGCAAGCTTTGTGATGTTACCAAGTATACTAAGGATGTTAAAGAAAAAATAAATAAGATTGATGTGGACATGAAGGCTAGTGCTCAAAAGTTACAGCTTGACCATAGTTCAAGCTCATCACATCACATGAAGGTGAAATTTTTGTCAGAAATGTAGGCAGAGCTACCAAGAGAAGAAGCTAGGATCAGGTCTACACTAATTGGCATCAAGAATATGATCCTTCTAGTCATGGACCAAATGCAAAAACACATTGCTTATTCAAAAACATTGATCCAAGACAACAATTTTTCTATAGAAAATCATATGATTGAACTTTCTGTAGAAGTTCAAGTGGCACTCTCCACCTATAAAAAATTTCAAGATAATTTGGGTAATACATTGTCTCTTATTCTCAAGGTAGACTCTAAATTTATCTCACATTTTAGTGTCTCTATGTGAATTTATTGTATATACTCTTTGGCATTATTGTCAAAAAGGGGGAGTATGAGATGAACAAGGGAAGAGAACATGGGAGTAAAAGAGACTTGTGGAGAAATAAGAAACAAAATAAATTAATGTATGTACAAATAAAAGCTATGTATGTATTATGATATATGTATGGGGGAGATATGTAAGATATATATACACAGAAGCTTTACAAAGATCAATTTTAAAAAATCAAAATTAGAATGTCAATTAACATAAGTTTTGGTTCATAAGTGTTTTTGTCACTAATGCCAAAGGGGGAGATTGTTGGCATTATGTTGTATTTGTCATTAGTGACAACACTTATTCGATTCTAAATGCTTACCAAGCTCATCACTCAGTCTACAGTTTATACCAAGCATTTAGTGGTTACCTTGTAAGCTTAATAGTTAAGCAGTTTACACTGAGAATTCTTGAAGCTACTTAGTAAATACAAGCAATGTGAAAACTAGTAGTGTCTAATAAGCTTCTCAGTGTCTACCATGCTCCATAGTGTCTACTGAGTAGTAAGTTTGTGTCATGGAGATTTAGTATAAACTGAACATTGGAAGAAGTAGTGTTTATCGAGTGAAGCAAGGTAAACTCATTGTGGAGTATCTACCGAGTGACACTACATCTATTGAGTCACTAGTGGTTATCAAGTTTAGAACTACATCGAGTGATTAGTATGGACTGAGCCTTCACTTCTACCAAGTGCATGACGATGCCAAGTAATGTAGTGGATGTTGTGTATCAAAAGGTTACCGAGTCAATTCAGTGAACCTGAGTTATTTACTATTTGGCCAACTTTGTAATGAATTTGTTCACTTGTATTTTGACCAACCTTGCAATTTTGTAAATTTGAAAGGTATATATGTAAGGTGTATTGCAAGATATCATATGTATCAAGTAATAGCAAAAGAAATGTGAAGCAAATTTGAAAAGTGCCTACGAAGGATTTTCAGTACTAGTTCAAGGAATATAGCAAGGTCAATAAAAATGAAAAAAAGTTACATCCATCACAAGACATGATCAGTGCATAAAGGATCTTATCAGTAATCAGTGTAAATAGATGCACTGCTTCATCTTAATAGGTGAATCAACTTCTAAATCCTTTAAAAGGGTAGACTTAATAGTCTTTGCATAAATCTCTTGACCAAGTGCATGCTTCATTGTATGTTTGTAAATCCTTTAACAAGGTGGACCTATCATTTCTTTGTCCTTGTAATAGGGAAGATCACTAGAGGTGGTCAATGTAAGCCTTAACAGGCCAACTTTATGCTGCTTAGATCATCAAAATTGAAGATGAGCTTGTCTCCTTAGGTCCAAAGACATTTGATTCCATACAAGATTTTATCATAAAGGTGAATGAATTAAGAAAAAAGCTAGATGATTGTGGGAGTCCTATTAAAGATAACAAGTTAATCTATCTCATTCATAATAAGCTACCATATGATTATTCCACATTTTTTTTTGGCTTATAACACATCAAAGACTACATTAGGGTTTGCCTATCAAAAAGTCCCTTTTGATCATTATGTTGAACTATTGGATAAAGAAGAAAAGAAGTTGAAATCAACGATGATTCTTAATTCACCAAATTCTAGGGCATTGGTGGTCAATAATGAGGGTTCTCAAAATTTAGCTAGTTAATCTTCAAATAAAGGAAAGGGAAAGAATAAGAAATGGAAGACTAACAAATCAAAGGATTAAGAAAAGACAACACCATAATCAAATCAACAAGGAAAGTCTTCCTTGAGTTCAAACAAGAATGGGGACACCAATAAGGAGAAGAAAAAGTGTTCTTATTGCAAGAGATTGAGTCATGAGGAACATGAGTATTATCATAAGAAGATTTATGAGTTGATGACCATCATGAAGAAACACAATGTTCCACTACCTAATGATTATAAGGAGAAAGGATCTTCTTCAGATTCAAAGGGAAAAGGGCAAGCATTCATGGAAAATTCAAGTTCTTCAATGGAATGGATTCTTGACTTAGGTGCCTCATATCATATGGGTTCTTCAAAAGGAGATTTTTCTTCATTGAAGTAGTCAAAGGTACCATACATTTTTGTGGGAGATGATAAGAAAATGGAATTTGAAGGGAAAGGAAATGTGGAAATGGAAAATGCAAAGTTTAAAGATGTTCTCTATGTTCCTCACCTAAGTTCTAATCTCCTCTCAATTTATCAAATCACTCACCTTGAAGATGGTCATAATGTTGAGTTCCTTCCTAACTCAGTAATGGTGAATATTCTAAAAGATGATTCATTGGTTGTAGTGGGTAATGTTAACCATGACAAAAGGTTTTATTTTTTCTCCCATTTTGTGCCCAAGTCTCCTTCACAAGCCTTGTTGACTCAATAAAATTCAAAAATTCAATTATGGCATAAGTGGTATAGTCATCTTGCCTTCCACTATCTTCAATAACTTTTCTCAAAAAATAATGGTCAAAGCTCTACCTACAATCAACTTTTCCCATGGTGAATGTTCAACAAGTTCAGTGGATATGCATCTAGAGGAGAAGTTACATAAAGGGAAGTCTTCAAGAGCACCATTTGTTCTTTAGTTGGTTCACATCGTACTAGCATTTCCTTTTATAGTGACATCAATCAGCCAAGGCTGCTACCTCCTTACTTTCATTGATGACTTTTCATGCTTCACATGTGTCTATTTTCTTTATCACAAGAATGAAGTGGTTGATAAGCTTCAAGACTTCAAGACCCATGTTGAACAAAAATCAAGGAAATCCATCAAAGTTCTTGGGATGAACAATGAAAGTAGATATGTGAACAAAAGACTTAAAGAGTTTTGCACATTTGAGGGTAGAACAACCAGAATTTAGTCCGCACAAGATAGATGTTGCAGCATTGAGGATATAAACTCTTAAGTCCATGGCAAGTTGCATGATACAAGCCAAGTCTCTAGATCCATCACTTGAAGTAGAAGCAATCAGTAGTGACAATCACATACTTAATAGGTCTCCTCATCCTACCTTAGATGGAAAAACTCCTTTTAAGGTATGGTGTGGTAGAAAACCAGTTGTGATACACTTCAAAGTCTTTAGTTGTCCAGCATGGAAAACATATCTTCTAGGGGATGCAAGGCACCACCACCTAGCCCTTGTACTTTCATCAAATATGAAGAAGATGTGAAGGCATATAGACTTATAAATGCTAAGACACATGAGATCTTTATGGAGAAGGATGTACATTTTGAGGAAAGTTGACCAAGCTTGTCCTCTACTCCTCTCCACACATCATACATTGTGGAAATTAATAGTGACACCAACAATAGCACTTCAATAGATTCAAATACATGGTATTCTATTGATAGTTGTAGCGAGAGGTCATGACATCAACATACTCCACATGCATATATTTCCATAGTGATAGGTCTAGCATAGAAGGGTACATCTTGTCTTCCAACTTCAGGAATAGAGGATGACTACATAGCAGATATTTTGGGCATTTTTGTGGAGTCATACATAGTGGATTTGGGGGACATTATTGATGATATACATCTTCTTTTTGATGGAGCAGATCCTTCTTTAGTTGTTGTGATGCCTCACTCTGACCCTCATGTCCATTCTCTACATGATGAATCTTCATAGGTTGATGTGATTGTCGATACTTATGTACAATAGTTGCAGGAGGTCTCTTTATTAGTTGAGGAGACAGAATGTTCTTTGGGATAAGTTCTACATTCATCCTTGATAGGGATAGTTGAGTAGGTTTTAGAGACATTAGTGATCATCGAGATCCTTTCCACATATAGAGGAAGCATCTATCTTGTACCAATGGTATTGTTTCTTCCAAAGAGGAGGAACACTATTCTATAGTCTTGGATCAGCTTCTACATCAAAGTAGCTATCACTTATTGACACTCTTCATTTGGGGGGGGAGACTATCTTGTCTCTCTTCTTCTTCTCTCTTGTGGTGGGGACCTTTTCCTCTTTTTGGATTGTGTTCTTCTCACATTTTTCTATTGTATATACTTGATGTATGTCATAATGGGGGGGTCTAGATTACTCCATCCATCCAAGCATCTTTTCTTTTCATCTCTCTTTTTTTGGGGGAGGGTTTTTCCAATGAGGTTTTCCTCTTTCTCCACTTTATGAGAGATTTCATTTCATTATGTACATGGGTACCTAACATGGCCTAGTAGTCGGGACCCATCATGCATTTCACTCTAGCTTTTGTAAGCTTAAGTGCATTCCCCTAAGTTCCACTTAAGGGGGCATTGATGTAAATAAGTATTTACTATTTACACTTTTTTTAAGGTTACTTAGGTTAATGCATTATTTTATTATATTTCATTATTTTATTATTTATTTAGGTGAGACACATAGGAGTTAGGGTACTCTCATGAGTTGTCATGTTGACAACACTAGAGTAACTCTAAGTCAGCACATGGTGTCTACAATACTGGATTTTGCATCATTAACTAAGTTTCCAAGTAGATAACATAGTTATTCAGAGTCCTAATTTAGCACATGGTGTCTATAACATAAACTTGTGTGCTACACCACTATAGGCATATCGTCTCATCATCACATTTACTCCCATGCTTAATGGAAGATAACCCATATCTAGTGGACATGTGCTTGGTTGTATGACTTATCATGTTGCTGACTTCTATGCATTCAAGAAGCTTTCTAGAGGCTTTTATATATAGGCACTCCTACTTTCAATCAATATTGAATTAATACATTGTCATTCTGATCATACTCTCTTTGGTCTACTATTGTACTCATTTTTGAGTTCCTTGGTCTTGGGTGAATTTTTCCCTATGAAAAATCCTTACACTATGAATCCACTCCCTATAAAAAGAGGATCAACACTTATTCTAAAATAGGAAAGAAAACAAACTAACTAAAAATATGCCAAAGAAAAGAAGGAAACATAATAGTTCATGATAGAAACAATAAAGTCTAAATAACCAAGTCAACACAATAGTAAACACAGAGGAAATATAGAAAATTTCCATCCCTGCATTCATGAAATAATGGATCCTCCTTTTTAGTGACCATGTTTTTTTATACCATTATCATTCTTCCATCATGACTAGACTTTAATGTTCCTCCTTTCATGTTGTTGAGCATCTCCAACTCCTTCCCTATCAAGTTAGTTATGATGCAAAAATATTTACAAACAAGAATAATCAAATTAAATCCAAATATTACAACACACTTTCTGATGGTTATATGAAATATTGAATTATATGTATAATATTGACAAAATATGACATACTATCTACCCATAGGTTAATGGTTCTATCTAGACTCAATCATAGGTTTAGCTAAACATAGGTTCACAAATGTCTTGGCAATGTTAAAATAGAGTATTTTAAAATTATCATAAAATAGAGTAAATAATTAGCCTCATCATCTACCCCTTGATAATTTTAATGCTTGACCTCAAGCATTGCACCTTCTAGTCATGATCAAAAATCTCCAACTTCATTCTTCCCTCTCCTGCTACTTTTGAAGGTGTAGTAGAATCTTCACGTTCTCTTCCAAACTTCCCTTCTGTTGGCGCTCATAATTGCCTTCCTAATTTTGAGCACCATTGAAAAATCAAGTCCTTAAACACTTTTAAAATGCATGTGCTTGGTTGTACCCGACTGTCCAGTTGAGACCCCTAAGGTGTTTAATTCTTCTGGCACCTTCCATTCAGCATGCCTAAGCCTTTTGTAAAGTTAGATTGACTCTCTGCGTTATTTGGCAAAGTTCTGTTTTGAGCTAGTATCAATTTTGCATTTTCACTCAAGTGTCAAACAGCGATAGGAGGCTTTGTTTGTAAAGGGATATCTCGTACCCAAAAATGTTTTGTGGTCCACCACTTTGGGAGTGTCTAGTGTCCATACCTGAGAACCTATGTTTCATATTTTGAGTCATTTTGAGTCCATTTGAATAGGTTTTGAATCCCTCAACGTTGGTCAGTTACTGTTTTTAGGCTTTTGCACTCTGCACCTAATTCTGGGAAGCCCTGTTTGACGTGTTATAACTTTTGACCAGTTGATTAAAATATTGAATTTCTTGTTGCATTGCAAGGTAGACGTCAGAGACTTCCTATGTTTAAATTTTTAAGTCTTGACGAATCCGTTTGATCAGTTTTCAAATGCGTTTCCAAACGCAATTTATGACTTTTTACTGGTGTCAGCATTTGCAGATTTATCAGTACCCCTGTTCGTGGTGTTGTAACTCCTAATCCATGATTGGTGAGATCAAATGGATTCTACCACTGTGTTTTCCTCCAAATATACTCCAAGTGTGCTCGTTTGCAAGTCATGACGAATCCATTTGCACACTTTTCTAGGTCAATTCCATTCGCAAAAAATGTTTTCTGTCAGTGTCCAATATGCAAATTTCTGAGTAGCCCACTTTGACTGATCGCCATTTGCACCCTTTTATTCATCATGAGCCTAAATCATAGATCTTTAATGTCCTCATGACAAAGAATAAGTGTCCCAGTTTTCATTTTCCCATGTGCTAATTTGCCCAATTTTCAAGGTCAATTTCAAGCTCGGTTTGTTATTTTTTGACATGTTTTGGTGCAGGTAATTCTGAGAAGGTAACTTTGACAGTCAACATCTTTTGACCCTAAATTCTTCATGAGACGAGATCTGACAAAGTGCAAGAGTGCAAAACAAAGAATTAGTGTGCCGATTTTCAGAGCTTGGTCATTTGTGCGGGTCAGTTTTTAAAGGCAGTCAATAGACCTCCTAGCATGAAATTCACATTTTGATAGGAAGTAGTAAACTGAGTTTTAAATTGATTGTTCAGCAGTCGAATTTGATGTGAATCAGTATCAGAGTGAGAGCGTATTGAGGAAAAGGATTATTTTCAACTTTTCATAAGTGTTTGTTATACAGGATGCAAATAAAGTTATGTTTTAAAATGACAGGATGATAAAGCTTTGAAGGTTCTGATTTTGAAAAAAAGCTAATGTGCAAGACTTCATGGCCTAAAGCATTGTGAAAGGATATGATTATCATGAAAACATATGAAGAAACCGTCCCTTAGCATGGAAGCCAATCCAAAGCCAAAAAAAGCATCAAAGGCATAGCTAATGATCAGTACCACGAATACCCAGAAGATATCAAGGTAATGGCATCACTTGGGCTAAATACTCATAGATTCTCCGTATCCTAGTCTCAAAATTGACCTGGCTGGTGTTGAGTATTATGATGTTTTTATCAATGCCCTTTTTCTTAATGGGATTCAACTATTCATTACACTATTCTAGTGTGACCTTCCAAAAGCACTTTAAGATTCCTACGGTGGACTAATCTGTCAAGAGATGGTAATACGGCAACTTGGCATATGCACAATTGATGGTGAAAGGAAAAATCTAGTTAGGGTGAGGTTCAATGACATCCAAACCAGAATCAAGGTGTGTAGGGACAAGTGTAAAATGTCCAGTTGCAGCAGATTTTTTCGGCAAAATCAAGAGTCTGAGAAACTTCTGGCGGGCCAGACACACTTGCACTATGCCCATCGTGCTACGCTCTGAATGAATGGGACCAAACTACACATTGTCATGTAGTCATGCCACTTAACATTGACAAAGCATCCAATGCAAGAAAATGCACATGGCAGTATAAGACACGCCAATCATAAGAAAACACCAGTCAATGCAGCGTTAAAAGGAGCCATTGCAAGCAGCAGACAGGATGCGGCAGCATCAAAAGGACGTCCACATTTTAAAGCAATAGCCCACAGTTTTTGTGAAGATTAACGCTTTTTAACAGAGGTCACATAAACATCAAAATCTGATCCATGCCATGAAAGGAGCAGCTTCAGTCAACGCATCCAAATAAAAGGACGCCCACGTTGGTTTTAAAAGGAACTCACGCAAGTATGGAGAAAAACTCACGCATCAATCAAAATTGGCAATGAAGAGAATCAATGCTCACAAGAAGATCGAAGCCGTAGTCTATAGTGAATGGAGGCAGGACCATCTTTCAAGACCCCATTCTCCTTTCACATTAAAAGGAAACCTTTGTAGGGTGCAGAGGTAAAACTAGAAAGATTATCCCATATTGCCTGTGGATGGGCTTTCTAAATCATTTAAATGCAAGTCCACTCAGATGGTATCGTGTCCATAAGACATAAGGTTTCTTGGACACTCAAGATCACGCGTGGGTCCAACTTGGACAACTAGAGGTGACTAAGCAATAAATTTTGAACGTGAGCACACAGAATGAGGAATGATGTCAGCAAGAAAGGTCGCCAGAAAAGTAAGAAATCCAGCTAGTCGCTACCTCGCTAGCCAAAAATTTCTCAAAAATTTGGCTAACGAGGTAGCAAGTCATCAGAAAATTTTGAATAATTCAGCAAGGGTCAGAATGCAATGTGGGTCCCACATGCAATTCCATGAGTGAATCAGATGGTGACAAGTGGCGGTAACAGAGTAAATGGGCAGTGATGTGGCGGGCAATTAACAGGAGCACACTAGATTCTGCCACGTGGTAGATCTGACGGTTCGCGTTACCTTGCTAACCGAAGTTGCTCACCAGTTAAGCATAACGAGGTAGCGAAGAGACAACACGTGGCAGATGATGCAAATCAGGTGTCCAATTAGAATGCACCACGTGGCATTGGTCAAACCTAGAGTTGACCCGGATGGAAGCAGAGGGAAATATGAAGGCAAATAAAATAATAATTTTTTATTGTTTCCCAATTTTCAAGTCATGTTCAGGTTTTCTTTTTAAATTTGAAAAAGGGCATATTCTAAAGTTTTGACTTTAGAAGTAATTTTAAATTTTTCAAAAAATTTAAAATCAAATGTGCAGACATGAGTTTCTAGTGAAGGGGACTGTTTTTTCAAACGAAGATCTTAGGCATTTCCCAGAGGCTAGATATGCCTTATCATATACCGTTGGAATCGTGAGAATCCAAATTTTCCATTTTTGAAGTCAATTTTTACACAGGTGTTTCCTAGTTTGAGCTATCGCTAGAAACATGAATTTTGTGGCTCCTTAGTGGAATGGATAAAAAATTGAAAATCCAGTTAGGGGATCAGTAAAACTTGGTAAGAATGTGGTTGGAGTTCACAGTTCTCACATTCACTTAATTTAACCCAATTTTTGCCAAGCTTTTCAATGGGTAAATCAGATATTGTGGTGATTCAGCAATGTTTCATCATATCAACAGAGATATTGTGCAAATCAGTTAAAAAAAATGATGAAACAAAATCAGATCAAGATGGGATAAGGAAAGAAGAAGTTTTCAGTTGCCAGAAGATTGATTTTCAGGTGGACACTTGTCATTCTGAAATCAGATCCGTGAGTTCATCTAGGCTGTATCATCCTTTCTTTCTATCATTGTAAGGGTTCCAATTTTTTGCACTGAGAAACCATTCTTCAACATTTCTTCTTGTATTGAATAGCATTTTAAAGTTTTATGCAGATAGTTCTTTTCTGTTAGGTGATCTATGATTTATTTTCTGTACATTTCATGTATTTGATTTCAAGGAAAACAAATAAAGTGCAGCAAAAGTTTGAAGTTTAGTTTGAATCTTGTCTCCTGATTATGGCTCTATTATTTCTTCTAATTTGTGATCAAAGAGCATGAATTAGGTTGCATTACATTTTGAAATGTATGTGGTTAAAATGTCTTGCTTATGGAACAAAGAACCATGTAATTGCTTGATATTTGTCACAGGGTTTGCAGATTTCATGATAGGATGTTCTGAGTATGAGATTCATTCTGTAGCAGATGTCTATTCACAAGGTGAAAGATAGATCAGGGATCTTAATGTAGAGATACATTTGAGGTTTCCAGGAGATGTATGGTTATGATTCATTTAATTGCCCAATAGATAAGGCACTGGTCAGAGATAGGATCATTAAGTTCTATTGCTCATACTTGGGTCTTGCTGATATCAATCTATTAAATCATTTTCATTTTATTGTTGAAAGGTATTCAAACTATAACCCGCACTTAGCTTTCCAGTTTCATGAGTCATGTCCTTAGCTATTTCATGCTTGTGATCTCCTGGTTAAGCATAGAAGGATTAGGGGTTTCATCTGCTTGTATAGATCCTGAATATGGTTTTGCACTGGTCACATAGTTAGATCTAAAGAGGTTCACCCGCCTAGGTTTTGTAGAGCCTGAAGTGCAGAAGGAGTACGGCCTTATACTTGGCCTGGTGTCTGAATGAATGTGTTGATAATGGGAGTTAGCTGCCCCTAGATGCATCTTGTTCTCATCAGGGTAATTGGAAATGGGTAACGTTTTCAAACCCCAACAAAATGGCGACTCTGCTAGGGACTATATTGAATCAAATTTAAGACAAACCTTGTGAAGTTGAAAATAGTAGATTCAATATAGCAGGAGAGGTGAATTAAAAAGTTTCAGCAGTAAGTTCTCTGATGTTCTTTCCAGTTTTCTTGCTCTAAATCATGCACCCTAGTTAAGTTTTATCCATTACCGTAGTATTTTTCAAGGTTGAATACAGATTGTGTTGCTATGAGTGTTCATTTTCAGTCAAGTCAGCCAGTTGTTGCTTTCAAAATACTGCTGTAAGATCAGAGTCAGAATTGTTGAATAAAGGTTCTCCCTTCTAAGTGTTTTAAAGATGTGCAAATTCTATAAGTTGGAATTGCAATTCAGATCTGCCATGTTATAAATCATTGTTTCAAATCTTTCTCACAATAGTCAGTGGCGACTCTATCTAAAGGATCTCTAAATCATGGTAGACCAGTGATGTATAATATGCTTTCAAAGAGTTTTCAGTTGAAATAAGCAGATCTGAAAGTTGTGTGGATTTTCAAGCAAGAAGAGAGATCTATATAAGTTTGTGACTAGTAAGTTTCAGAGTGTTGTTTGATTTGCTATTAAAAGTTTTTGAAATGATAAATGTTAATCACCGTTGTGATTTCATTTTCTCTCCTCAAGGAGATGGCGATTCTGTAAGGTTATGATCAGTGGTGTGAAGATTTCAGATTAGCACCAAGCCAATCAGCAGATTAGTGGTTTCATGCAGCAACACTTGAGGTATTTTATGCTTTCATATGATTTCCTTTCAATGAAAGTGAGTTCCACATATGTGTTCTCTGTCAAGTGAAGTTTTAGCACTAAGAAGAGGAGAATGATTTGATAAGTTTTATGCACTTCATTGGAATGAGTTTCAATTGTTGTTTTAAAGTTGTGAAGTGTATTTGAAGTGTTCATTTGGTAGAGGGCTGTAAAATATCTGCTACAAGTTATGAATTCTGAAGATGTTTAATGGTGAGTGAGTCTTGAATTTGAAAACTGTTAAGATTCATTACACCTAAAATGTAGCCAGTTAGTGAAGTTCCTAGATCCATCTCTACCAAGAGGTATATGCCATTAAATTTTAATGGTATCCATGGTTTCCCAAATACTATGCCTTGTAATCTCAGACAGTATTTGCCTAAGTTTGGTGGAAACCATGAAAATTCAGCCAGTCATCATGTTCAGCTGTTTAGTGACTTGGTTGGTGATTTTGAAATTGCTCATGAAGACATTCAAATGAAATTGTTTGTTCAGAATTTAGAGGATGATGCTAGGGACTGGTTTTCATTTTTACCAGCATGTTCAATTTCATCCTTGGATGAATTACTATCAGCCTTCATGATGCAGTTCGGGGAAAGAGTAAGCATCTCTGAATATTTTGATAAGTTTTTGAAAATTGAAATCAGGAATGGTGAGTTAGTTCCTGAATTTAATATCAGATTTGCAAAGATTTTGAGTGAATTTCCTGAAAGTTACAAGCCGGATGATCAAATGTGTTTAGTGGTTTATCTCGGTGCATTTGATAGGAAGATGAACTATCTGTTGAGAGATAAGGAACCTAGAACTTTGCATCAGGCATTCATGACAGGTATAGAGATTGAGAATAACATAAAATATGGCTTAACTCGGAGTCACTTCTCTAGAAATATTGGTTGGCAATATGAGGTACAAAGCACAAGTCAATGTCATAAGGAGTGTTTGATTTCATATCAACAAATAAGCACTCTTGCTATTGTAAATAGTTTTTTTGAAGCCTCAGAAATAAAAACATGTGAACATGAAATCTCTCTATTGCAAAAAAGAAATGATTCCATTCGTGCTGAAGTGAATGCACATGTTTATGGTATTACAACAAAAAATGATAGAATTGATTCACTTGATGAGTCATCCATGCAAGATATAAATCCAGCCATTCATTTTCCCGTTGATAATTTGCATTATGTTGAAAAAATAATAAATCAAGAAGAGGAAAGGTATTCATCTCAGTATGAGGAGGAAGAAACCAGAAGTGATCTATCAAGTGATAAAGGTGAAATTGCTGATCCGACATGTCATGGCAAGATGACACAATATAAAGAATGTAAATCATATGTATCTTAGTCACAGTTAGAAGTACTAAGCTCATATGATGATAATATTTCAGCAGTAGAGATGCATTCTCTTGACCAACAGGATAGGCAAGAAATGAATTATCTCATTGAGAGATTGCATCACGTTGAGAACGTTATTAAATCTGAAGTTGAAAGACAATCATATCAATGTGAGTATGATAAAGCTGAGAGTCATCTTCCAAGTGATAATGAAGTTGCTGATCCAATATATTATCAAGAGGTGTCATATGAAGCTGATAATGAGAGTTATTACTCAAGTCAAGAAGAGGATAGTGCTAGTGTGTGTCCGTCTTCATGTGAATCAGATGCTGATTGGGAAGAAGAGAGCAATGACGGAAGTGAGTGCTCGTATGTCAGTAAAGGCATGAATACTATTTCTAAATCTGAAATTGAGTTTCCATTTTAGAATTGTGTAAATCAGTTTGAGATTGAAAGTTATGAAGAAAATGTGTCTACACAATATGAAGACGAAGAGGTTATTCATAGAGACGTATTACCTAATTGTGTAGAAGAGTGTCTTGAGGATGAGTGCAGTGATGATCAGTACGTGATTGGTCCTAAGATTAATGCATCAACACCTATTGGTAAGATAAATGATGATTTGCGTGCAAGACATTTGAATCACCTATCTGAAGACAATGAAAGTAACTTTGATCTATATTCAACATGCTTCGTTGACAGAGTTGATGTTGAGTCTTCATATAATTCTGATTTTTCTTCTTCATATGCTGAAAGCATCCATGACAGTGATGTTGGAAATGGTTTTAAAGTTTTCACTAATCCGTTATATGGTGAGGAGTTTGATGTTGATCAGCACATTACTTGTCCTAATGTCTACAAAGGCATTTTGCATGGAGTTATCAATCCTCTTTTTGAAGAACACATGGAAGTTTCAAATTTAGCAGAGAATAAGTTTAATGATGATACTTTGTCTTACTGCTGTGAGAGATTAGAATGTTCTTTTTCTGATTTTGATAGTGAAACTAATGATTATGTTGCATCTGAGGAGGTAAATGACAAGGTGTTTGATGAGACGGTTATTGAAAATCTACCTATACCTTGTTATGATTTTTATGATGAACTCTCTAATGTAAAGACTAATCTGTTTGCTGATTGTGAAGAACCATTTGAAGGTTGTGAATTAGCTTCAGATTCTGACATTGATGATATATGTGAGTACAAGTCAGAATGTTCATTTGAATATCATCCGGTTATGCATAAGGAAACATATTTTCAAGGTATGGGTGATCCTTTCCCCAAGTTGAATATGATGGGTTCATATTCGAAATTGATAGCATGAACGAATCATTTGTTAGAGAAGGTTTTCAATTACAGTTTGATATATTCAAGCATGCTGATCAGAACTTTCATAGTGAGCAAGAGAATGAAGCAAGCTTTTATATGCATTATGGAAGTAAGAGTGCTGATTTTGTTTTGCCAAGTGATTTATTATACGATGATAATATGATTGGTGAAACTAATAGGAGAAGAAAATTCAGTTCACCTCATGAGAGTTTAGATGAGAATCATGTTTATGATAGAGGTAAATAATTTTTCTAAAGTTCGATGGCCCGGGGCCATCGTGTGTACATAGTCTTGGTAGTTGTAGTTGTTTCCTTGCTTTCAATAAGCTGTTCGAGAAGAGTTTTGAAGTTTTCAGGAATGGTCTACTTCCTCCAGAGATCTGAATCCTTGCCATGCCTACAAGGGACATGCATCCCCAGACAGAGCCATTGTTGGCACTCATAATTGCCTTCCCGATTTTGAGCACCATTGAAAAATCAAGTCCTTAAACACTTTTAAAATGCATGTGCTTGGTTGTACCCGGCTATCCAGTTGAGACCCCTAAGGTGTTTAATGCTTCTGGCACCTTCCATTCAGCATGCCTAAGCCTTTCGTAAAGTTAGATTGACTTTCTGAGTTATTTGGCAAAGTTCTGTTTTGAGCTAGTATCAATTTTGCATTTTCACAAAGTGTCAAACAGCGACAGGAGGCTTTGTTTGTAAAGGGATATCTCGTACCCAAAAATGTTTTGTGATCCACCACTTTGGGAGTGTCTAGTGTCCATACCTGATAACCTATGTTTCATATTTCGAGTTTTTTTGAGTCCGTTTGATTAGGTTTTGAATCCCTCAAAGTTGGTCAGTTACTATTTTAAGACTTTTGCACTCTGCACCTAATTCTGGGAAGCCCTGTTTGACGTGTTATAACTTTTGACCAGTTGATTAAAATGTTGAAATTTCTTCTTGCATTGCATGGTAGACGTCAGAGACTTCCTATGTTTAAATTTTTAAGTCTTGACGAATCCGTTTGATCAGTTTTCAAATGCGATTCCAAACGCAATTTATGACTTTTTACTGGTGTCAGCATTTGCAGATTTATCAGTACCCCTGTTCATGGCATTGTAACTCCTAATCCATGATTTATGAGATCAAATGGATTCTACCACTGTATTGTCCTCTGAAAATACTCCAGGTGTGCCTGTTTGCAAGTCATGACGAATCCATTTGCACACTTTTCCAGGTCAATTCCATTCGCAAAAAATGTTTTTTGTCAGTGTCCAATATGCAAATTTCTGAGTAGCCCACTTTGACTGATCGCCATTTGCACCCTTTTATTCATCATGAGCCTAAATCATAGATCCTTAATGTCCTCATGACAAAGAATAAGTGTCCCAATTTTTGTTTTCCCATGTGCTAATTTGCCCAATTTTCAAGGTCAATTCCGAGCCCAGTTTGTTTTTTGACATGTTTTGGTGTAGATAATTTTGAGAGGGTAACTTTGACAGTCAACATCTTTTGACCCCAAATTCGTCATGAGATGAGATCTGACAGGGTGCAAGAGTGCAAAAAAAAGAATTAGTGTGCCAGTTTTCAGAGCTTGGTCATTTGTTCGGGTCAGTTTTTAAAGGCAGTCAATAGACCTCCTAGCATGAAATTCACATTTTGACAGGAAGTAGTAAACCAAGTTTTAAATTGATTGTTCAGCAGTCGAATTTGATGTGAATCAGTATCAGAGTGAGAGCGTATTGAGGAAAAGGAATATTTTCAACTTTTCATAAGTGTTTGTTATACAGGATGCAAATAAAGTTATGTTTTAAAATGACAGGATGATAAAGCTTTGAAGGTTTTGATTTTGAAAAAGAGCTAATGTGCAAGACTTCATGACCTGAAGCATTGTGAAAGGATATGATTATCATGAAAACATATGAAGAAACCGTCCCTTGGCATGGAATCCAATCCAAAGCCAACAAAAGCAACAGAGGCATAGCTAATGATCAGTACCACAAATACCCAGAAGATATCAAGGTAATGGCATCACTTGGGCTAAATACTCATAGATTCTCCGTATCCTAGTCTCAAAATCGACCAAGCTGGTGTTGAGTATTATGATGTTTTTATCAATGCCCTTTTTCTTAATGGGATTCAACTATTCATTACACTATTCTAGTGTGACCTTCCAAAAGCACTTTAAGATTCCTACGGTGGACTAATCTATCAAGAGATGGTAATACGGCAACTTGGCATATGCACAATTGATGGTGAAAGGAAAAATCTAGTTAGGGTGAGGTTCAATGACATCCAAACCAGAATCAAGGTGTGTAGGGACAAGTGTAAGATGTCTAGTTGTAGAAGATTTTTTCGGCAAAATCAAGAGTCTGAGAAACTTCTGGCGGGCCAGACACACTTGCACTGTGCCCATCATGCTACGCTCTGAATGAATGGGACCGAACTACACATTGTCATGTAGTCATGCCACTTAACATTGAAAAAGTATCCAATGCAAGAAAATGCACATGGCAGTATAAGACACACCAATCATAAGAAAACACTAGTTAATGCAGTGTTAAAAGGAGCCATTGCAAGCAGCAGACAAGATGCGGCAACATCAAAAGGATGTCCACATTTTAAAGCAATAGCCCACAGTTTTTGTGAAGATTAATGCTTTTTAACAAAGGTCACATAAACATCAAAATCTGATCCACGACATGAAAGGAGCAGCTTCAGTCAACGCATCCAAATAAAAGGATGCCCATGTTGGTTTTAAAAGGAACTCACACAAGTATGGAGAAAAACTCACACATCAATCAAAATTGGCAATGAAGAGAATCAATGCTCACAAGAAGATCGAAGCCGTAGTCTATAGTGAATGGAGGCAGGACCATCTTTCAAGACCCCATTCTCCTTTCACATTAAAAGGAAACTTGCGTAGGGTGCAGAGGTAAAACTAGAAAGATTATCCCATATTGCCTGTGGATGGGCTTTCTAAATCATTTAAATGCAAGTCCACTCAGATGGTATCGTGTCCATAAGACATAAGGTTTCTTGGAAACTCAAGATCACATGTGGGTCTGACTTGGACAACTAGAGGCGACTAAGAAATAAATTTTGAACACAAGCACGTAGAACGAGGAATGACATCAACAGGAAAGGTCACTAGAAAAGTAAGAAATTCGGCTAGTCGCTACCTCGCTAGCCAAAAATTTCTCGAAAATCTGGCTAACGAGGTAGCGAGTCACCGGAAAATTTTGAATAATTCGGCAAGGGTCAGAATGCAATGTGAGTCCCACGTGCAATTCCATGAGAGAATGAGATGGTGAAAACTGGCGGTAACAGAGTAAATGGATAGTGATGTGGCGGGAAATTGGTAGGAGCGCACCAGATTGCGCCACGTGGAAAATCTGATGGTTCGCGTTACCTCGCTAACCGAAGTTGCTCACCAGTTAAGCATAATGAGGTAGCGAAGAGACAACACGTGGCAGATGATGCAATTTAGGTGTCCAATTAGAATGCACCACGTGGCATTGGTCAAACCTAGAGTTGACCCAAATGGAAGCAAAGGGAAATATGAAGGCAAATAAAATAATAATTTTTTATTGTTTCCCAATTTTCAAGTCATGTTCAAGTTTTCTTTTTAAATTTGAAAAAGGGCATATTCTAAAGTTTTGACTTTAGAAGTAATTTTAAATTTTTCAAAAGATTTAAAATCAAATGTGCAGACATGAGTTTCTAGTGAAGGGGACTGTGTTTTCAAACGAAGATTTCAGGCATTTCCCAGAGGCTAGATATGCCTTATCATATACCGTTGGAATCATGAGAATCCAAATTTTCCATTTCTGAATTCAGTTTTTACACAGGTGTTTCCTAGTTTGAGCTATAGCCATAAACATGAATTTTGTGGCATCCTCAGTGGAATGGGTAAAAAATTGAAAATCCAGTTAGGGGATCAGTAAAACTTGGTAAGAATGCGATTGGAGTTCACGGTTCTCACATTCACTCAATTTAACCCAATTTTTGCCAAGCTTTTCAATGGATAAATTAGATATTGTGGTGACTTAGCAATGTTTCATCATTTCAATAGAGATATTGTGCAAATCAGTTTAAAAAAATGATGAAACAAAATCAGATCAAGATGGGATAAGGAAAGAAGAAGTTTTCAATTGCCAGAAGATTGATTTTTAGGTGGACACTTGTCATTCTAAAATCAGATCCGTGAGTTCATCTAGGCTATATCATCCTTTCTTTCTATCATTGTAAGGGTTCCAGTTTTTTGCACTGAGAAACCATTCTTCAACATTTCTTCTTGTATTGAACAACATTTTTAAGTTTTATGCAGATAGTTCTTTTCTGTTAGGTGATCTATGAGTTATTTTCTGTACATTTCATGTATTTGATTTCAAGGAAAACAAATAAAGTGCAACAAAAGTTTGAAGTTCGGTTTGAATCTTGTCTCCTAATTATGGCTCTGTTATTTCTTCTAATTTGTGATCAAAGAGCATGAATTAGGTTGCATTACATTTTGAAATGTATGTGGTTAAAATGTCTTGCTTATGGAACAAAGAACCATGTAATTGCTTGATATTTGTCACAGGGTTTGCAGATTTCATGATAGGATGTTCTGAGTATGAGATTCATTCTGTAGCAGATGTCTATTCACAAGGTGAAAGATAGATCAGGGATCTTAATGTAGAGATACGTTTGAGGTTTCCAGGAGATGTATGGTTATGATTCATTTAATTGCCCAACAGATAAGGCACTGGTCAGAGATAGGATCATTAAGTTCTATTGCTCATACTTGGGTCTTGCTGATATCAATCTATTAAATCATTTTCATTTTATTGTTGAAAGGTATTCAAAGTATAACCCGCACTTAGCTTTCCAGTTTCATGAGTCATGTCCTTAGCTATTTCATGCTTGTGATCTCCTGGTTAAGCATAGAAGGATTAGGGGTTTCATCTGCTTGTATAGATCCTAAATATGGTTATTGCACTGGTCACATAGTCAGATCTAAAGAGGTTCACCTACCTAGGTTTTGTAGAGCTTGAAGTGCAGAAGGAGTACGGCCTTATAGTTGGCCTGGTGTCTAAATGGATGTGTTGATAATGGGAGTTAGCTGCCCCTAGATGCATCTTGTTCTCAACAGGGTAATTGGAAATGGGTAAAATTTTCAAACACCAACACCTTCTATGGTCCTCCTACAACTTATCAAGTCATTTATAATTGATATCATACAGGGGCCACATGAGCATTTGTTGTTGTATTGTTAATGGACACCATAGTTCTGGTCTAGCCTACCTTCCCAACTACATGTATTTCAGAGCTTGGTGAAGGGTGGAATCTAAGTTAATAGGACTATGTGGCTTTGATCTTCTGAGTCCTTTAGGTAGCCTTCCCTATCTACTTTTAACATGGATCATGGCTCTCGAAAAGGTAAAATAAGCCAGGTTATCATATTCCACACATGCCTTTGACCTAGCCTCAAAGATTCATTTTCTTATCTCCATAGGTCAATCTGAACCAATCCCTTAGAATTTCTTTTGGTTTATCACTCTCGTCTCTTAATGGTGGGATTTATATTCTTTCTTGTTCTCCATAATTATTTAATTATCTGTCATAATTAACTTCATTGTGCATCCAATATATTAGGGCCCTCGGGTGTATATCTCCTATGTAAGGTAAAGGATTCTATTAAGTTTCTTCAAGGATAATGAAATTTGGCACATACAATAAACAGAGTAAATTTTGCTGCTAAGATGGAAGAGTTTGGTATAAACCATAGAATTCTTGGGTTATCTTGAATTTTTCTTTTCTGTCTTTGAGGGTCAACATAAGATGGAATAAAATGAATTGTTCTTCTAAACAAATAACATAGATTCTAGGTGGTGGTCTATAAGTAATTATTTGATCGGTTAATTTGAGGGCATGATCCGTCTTTTGTTTCTATTTTTTTTTCCAATTGCTCTCTTAACTCTACAATTTCTTCACCTTGATACGATATAACCCTCTTCATCTCCTTTTTCTCCTCTTTCCATAGGGTTTTTGTCATCACATGTTTATTATACAACTAGAAAAGAAGAATTTGCAAGGTAATTGGGCCACTTTCTTCCTCATAATTATTTTTCCTCTATTCCCTCCATGATTGTTCTAAGAAATTTTTAAAGCATGTTTTCTTGTAGGAAACTAGGCCATTTTTTTAACAAGTTAATTGATGCATTATTGGGGATTTTTCATCTTTATAGCCTAGATTATCTTGTTGGCCTACTACAAAATTATTTTGGCTTCCATTCACCTTAACCCTACATTCCTCTTCAGGGTTTTGAGGAATGTCCAAAACTTTAGGTTGATTGGGGAAATCATCTAGGAAAACTTGTATTAGGGATTCTTCATTAGATGGTTTGTATGGAGTAGACTGAGTTTGTACTAATACTTTATAAGTTTGTTATTTCATTCTAGGTTTTCTTCATACAAGGGTCTCCTCAAGTACCATGACCTTCTTCCTACCACCTCTTTTCAATGTCTCTGCTACAAGAGTGATTGTTGCAAGACTTTTCTTTGTTTTCTTTTTCTTTGAGATTATGTGGTTTTTTTTTCTAGTACCAGAGCTAAAGTTTCTTCTTGCAATTTCCTTTTCCTCTTTGCTCAAGTGGAGGTAGGTACATTTATCTTTTGAGTGGGTAAAGGCACATTTTCTTTCACGTTTATAGTTTTAGAATCTTGGGTGCTTTGCTCAGTAGTTGTGTCAATGGGAACTACATTTTCTTCGCTAGGCTACTTATTAGGGGTAGCCTGAGGTTGCAAAGTTTTACACTAGAAAAATTTGGCCCATGACATGGGAGAGGCATCCCTAAGAGATATCTCTATAAGAAATTTTATTAGGGCATGGTGAGTAACATAGTTGTCCTTCCCTTTTAGGGTTTCCTCGACACTAATAAATAACATATTATACAAGAAATTGGGAACATTCACTAGAAAATTATGCCTTATATAACTAAGCAACTTAAAATGATGTGCGTACAAATATGAAAATCTTCCTTCACAAGTAAAATACTTGATAATGTGTACAACCAACTCATTTTATGGTGGTAGAAGAGATCTTCTTTTGCAACCTTGCTTGGTTATATCCAATTGAGGGTCAATTGGTATGAAAAACTCAGCTTGCATCATGTGCATTAGGGTAGTGTTCTCCCACTATTGGTAACCTGGTTACTTCTATTATCTATTCTTCTTCGGAAATAACCATCAACCCCCATACCATTGCTGCTCCTTCCTCAAATGTATGTATAAATTCAGCAGTTGCTTCATCATCAAACTCTGTTAGTTTTAGAAAATGCCCTAACCAACCACATGCATTAAATCTTCTCACTGCCTCCACATCTGAAAGTCAAAGACTATGCTCCATCAATTCTTGTTGCTGAAATTGTCCTCCCATTTATGCTTTGTCAATTTTAGACTTTCACTACTTGAACTATTGCCTTCTTCCCTTCTATAAATTCAAGCTTTCTTTTGTTTCTGAAAATCATAAACCTTTTCACATTTCACATTCTTTTCTACTAATTTTTGTCATGAAGAATACATCATGAGTAATAATAATGTGGGTTTAATGAAAATAAATCATAGATATGTGAAAATCTTCCCAAAATTGAATTCATGTCATATCAAAATTGACTTTGGGTTATATCATAGGCTGATAGTGAGGAATTATTTGAGAATAAGAGTACAACATATTACACTTGTGTACTATGGAAACTAGGTTTTAAAGAGGATGTATAGATTTGAAAATTTATAATGAATAAATAAGTATATCATTGGGAATTACTAACCTTCCCTGCCCCCTATGAAACATGGAAAAGTGTCCTCACTTTTCGTAATTGGCATGAGGTATGGAACTAGCATAATGCTACAATAATATATATAAGATAGTAATAGATATAACCAATGAAATCTATGTTCTATAAATGAATACTATTTTGAAAAGCTTATACCTAATTAATTGATCATTGCACATGCTGAAAGTTGGCAAGAGTTGGGGGTTAGCAACAATAACATACATCAGTGAACTCATCATGTTATTGAAATCATTGCAAAATGATGACATGGAAGATGGATGGATGACAAAAAGAAATGAGATGGGTTGAAAAAGAAGAAATTAGAAGGTGAATGAAGAATTTGAACTTTATGTGGACAAAATTGTTTATTATGGGCATGCTTGAAGGAGTTGTTATTGAAGAGTTGTAGGCAAAATCTCATCACCTTC
This sequence comes from Cupressus sempervirens, assembly GCA_028749045.1. Lineage (NCBI taxonomy): Eukaryota > Viridiplantae > Streptophyta > Pinopsida > Cupressales > Cupressaceae > Cupressus > Cupressus sempervirens. The sequence goes on from CM053793.1 coordinate 660,590,962, forward strand.
TACTACAGGAAGTGTCTCAATTTGGAATTTGTGTAGTTGGAATTACTCAAGAAACTCCTCTTTGGTCTTTGGTTTGTAATAGAGGTGCAACATATGACCATTTACAAGTAATTTGAAGTGGACAAGATCAATAGTTTTCAATTGGACTACTCCATTGTCAAAGACATCTGAATTTCATAAGGCCCTAGCCATCAAGTCTACAACTTCCCTGGATTCTCTTTGAAATTAGAATCATATAGAAGGGTCCAATTTCCCACTTGGGATTCTTTATTACTGATATGTGCATCATGCCACTTCTTTTGCTACTACTAAATGAGCTCCATTTTTTTTAATGCTATCTTTCTCATTTCATCCAGTGAGTTCAAGAGGAAAAGTCTCTCTTGTTATGTTGTAGGAAGACTGATGTTCAATTCCAAAGCAATGTGCAGGGTTTTATGTTCAAATTCAATAGGCAACATTTTTACTTTTCCATACACAAGTTGAAATTGAGTAAAGCCAATAGTTGTCTTCAATGTATTTTGATATGCCCATACAACTTCAGTTAATCTATTGTTCCAATCCTTCATGTGTATGTGCACTGCCTTAGTCAAAATGGTTTCAATTTCTCTATTGGTGACCTCTGCTTGCCCATTTTCTTGAGGGTGATAGGGGTTGGATTTGTAGTTTCTTATGTTGTATTCTTTCATAACCTTAGTGATCAAATTTGATTTCAATTAGGCTCCTTGGTCTATGACAAGTTCTCTTGAAACTCCATAGTGGGTGAATATTTCTTCGTATAAGAATTTAGCCAGTTTCTCATCTCTTGCATTTTTCATTGCCCAAACTTCCACCCACTTGGTTACATAATCCATGCATACTAAGATGTAGGATTTTCCACTTGATGGTGAGTTAATTGGACCTATAACATCCATACTCCATTTGTCAAAAGGTGTTGCTACAATCTATGGATTGAGTGGCATTTCATCAGTTTTAGTTGGGTGGCCCATCCTTTGGCATTTATCACAATTGGTTGTATCAGTTAGTATATCCTTATGTAACATTGGCCAATAATACCCAGTACTAAGTACCTTTTGTTCTATCCTCTTTCTTGCAAAATGGCCTCCACATGGTTCATCATGACAAGCATGCAGTATGTCATATATTTCATCCTCTCTAACACATGTCCTCATGATTTGATCTGGTCTAGTATAGAAGATATTTTTATCTATCCATGCATAATGAAAACCCTTCTTTGCTAACTTCCGTTTATCTTTGTGAGAAAAGTGTGGGGGCATTCTATTTACAGCCAGATATTTTTCTATATCTGCATACCATGGTGTATGAGTTCCTATGTGGAACAAGTGCTCATTTGGAAAGGTATTTTCAATGGGAGTTGGATCTTCATCAGCAATGTGTAGCCTAAACAAATAATTAACAACTATGTTGGACTTCCCTAGCTTATCAATAATGGTGATATCAAACTCCTGTAACAAAAAGAGTCATCTTGCCAATCTACCAGTTATAGCAAGTTTGTTCATTAAGTACCTTATAGTTGAGTGGTTAGTATGAACAAAAATAGGATATTCAGTTACATAATTTCTCAATTTGTTCAATGCATAGACTACAACTAATTTATTTTTTCAATTACTGTGTAATTCAGTTTAGGTCCATGAAGGCTTTTAATAATATAATAGATGGCATTTTCAAGATTAGAAGACTTTTGTCCTAATATAAAAGCTACAATATAGTTTGATGCATTAGTATGAATATGAAATGGAATTGACCAATCAAGTCCTTTTAAAACTAGAGCTATAGTGAGAAGTTTCTTAAGCTATAGGAAAGCTTCATTACATTTAGGTGTCCAAATGAACTCACCTTCCTTAATGATATATATAAAGGACTAGCTATTTTACTAAAATCTTTTATGAAACACCTATAATAGCTAGCATGACCTAAAAAGGATCTTACATCCTTTAATTTTGTAGGTATGGACCATGTTAGGATTACATCTATCTTAGTCAAATCCACTTGTATTCCTGCAACTAGTATGAAATAACCAAACACCACTCCTTCCTATATGAGCATGAAACATTTCTCACTATTGAGTCATAGATTATGTTCTTTTCAATAGACAAGAACATTTTCAAGTTTAATCAAGGCTTCTTCAAAGGTGACTCCAAATGTTGTGAAATCAACCATATATATTTCCATGCAATCATGCAATATATCAGCAAAAATACTAATGACAACTTGTTGAAAGGTTGTTGGGGCTTTACACAGGCCAAATGGCAAGATAGAATATACAAAAGTACCCCATGGGCATGTAAATATGGTTTTATCTTTATCTTTAGGAGCTATACTTATATGATTATAAGCACTATACCCATCAAGGAAAGAAAAATATTTCTTACCAACCAGAGTGTCCAAAATTTGATCAATGAAGGGTAAAGGAATATGATCCCTTTTGGTTGACTTATTCAATTCTATGTAATCTACAAAAATCTACCATTTCCCTCCCTTTTTAAGCACTATGACCAGAGGTGAGACCCATTTACTATCAGATATTGGGTATATAAAACCAACATCAAGCAACTTTTGCAGTTTAGTTTTAACTATTTCTTTGAGGGCTGGATTAATCCTTCTTTGGGGTTGATGGAGTGATAGGCACCCTTCATTGATATATATTCTACAAGAACATAATGTAGGACTTAACCCTATCAAATCCCCATAGTCCCATGCAAAAGCCTTTTCATGTTTTTGAAGAAGCCCTGTTAATTATTTCATCTATGTTGAAAGCAATTTGGGATTGACATGGAGATTATGACCCTTTGACAACTCAATAGTAGTTGTGAGATCAACTATAGAAACTTCATAGATTAGACTTGTATCTAGTTCACATGGTAAAAGCTAATAGATAACCTCTAGCTCCTTGGGTAGAAAACAACTCTCATTGCATTCCTCATATCTAGTTAATTCTAACACAAAACTGTTTGATACATATTTTTCTACTACACAAGCATTATTAAGAATACTCTGAATTACTAAATCCTCTTCTTGTAGCTTTAGAAAAGACTATCTATGTAACATCATAAGATGTGCTATACAATTTAACTCTTCTTCTCCATCCCCTAAATCTAGCTATATGGATGTACTTAAATTTGGTTGTGGTTGTGTTGGAGGATATAAATAAAATTTATTTGTTTCCTATCCATCCAATATGGTCATACTCCCTTATCTACAACTTATATTTGCATCATCTATAGCTAACCATGGTTATCCTATGCTGACAAGGTAACTAGATAAATTAACTTTTGGGGATAGAGTCATGAAATTTGTAGGGTACTATAGAGAGTCAAGGGTCACTACTATATCTTCTATAATCCCATTAGGATTGATAGTAGAACTATCTGGAAACTGTAGAATTATTGGGGTAGCTCTTAACCCTTCTATATTAAAAATTTTCACAATATCTTTGGTCAATCAAAGAATTTTTAATAGACTAACCATTTATAATCACATTCACAAATAGACTTCCTAGATTGGAATATTTAGGAATGACCAATTTTCCTAACATAATATTAGCCAACTATCCTGCAACATGGACTATGGTTGGGTCCTTTTTCTTTCTTCTAGGATTTTTCAAGCATGCTTCTCTAATGAATTTTTCATAAATAGGAGCATCTTTAATAGGTTGGAATAAAGGAATTTGGAAATGCATGTTGTTTAGCTGATCAATGATATCAAAGGATTGTTCCTCTATTTGTGCAGGTTTGTGTGGTATGAGCTTTTCCAGAAAGGGATGTTCAACTATTGTTTGGGTTTGAGTTGAGCTAGTTATATTGGTTGGGTCAACCATTTGTAGCTAAGAAGTTGCAGATTCTAATGCTGTAAGAGTATCTAGTATTTCAATTATGAGAGGTAGTTTAGGTGCTGGTGGGGTTGTACCAAAGCTCATATGTATATCTACATCTTTTAGAGCATAAGCAAGGTATTGTTGAGCATTAGTAGAATACATGGTTTCTTGTGGCTACTAGTTATTTGGATTTGGATGAGCTTGTGTAGGTGACTAAGTCTACTTTTGAGGTCCATAACTTGTAGGTGGTGGTATTAGTGTACATTTTTGGAGTGGAGGTGGTAATTGTGCATTACCAATATTTTGGTTAGGCCATTGTTGAGGTCCTCTCCATTAGTTTGTATACTACCAATTCCCTTGGGGTGGTTGCCATTGGTTTTTTTGATTCTACCATTGATTATTTTGCTAGTTTGGCTAGGAAGGTTGGAAATTTTGAGGCCATTGAGATTGTTGTGGATTATTTTTCCAAGCATTATTCCAATTAGGTTGACTATATTTTGGAGTACCTTAGGTACTATGGTTTTGCCATTGATTACAATATAGATTTGAATTTTGTAAAGGGTCCTGAGGCATACCTTGATGTTAGGCCCATGGCTAGTGTTGAGAAATGATGAATACTTTCCCATCCTCTCCATCTATCTTGATGTACTCATTTGGAAGATGTTGTTTCTCCATGTTAGCAATTAATTTGCATTGGTAATCTTTCTTTTTCTTTTGGCTGCTTTGAAATACCTTGACTAATTCCTTTAGTGGTTGTAGTCTGGTATCCTCTTCCTTTCTTCATAGTTGACCTTAATTAGTTAAGACAAAATTTCTTGAGTTCATCCCAAGAATATTGATATACATAACTGCCAACCATTAGGTCTAGTGCTTCTAGACAATTATCATTCACTCCTCTCAAGAAGACTAGCTTTTCTGAATCCTTTGCTAGTACATGTTGAGGGTTCTTTTGCAATGTATAAAAGAAATGTGCAACATAGTCCTCCAATATTTCATTCTCCTTTTGTGATATTCTAAAGATATCATCTCCTCTAGAATCATTTTCCTTGCAATACTCTTTGTATTTATCCAGAAATAGAGTTTGCATTTCATCCCAAGTACCTTCTACATTCATTCCTAAAACCACTAGCCATCATAAAGTTGATTCTTTCAGTGTTGCTAGAAATATCTTGAGCTTATGGGCATCAATTTTATAGTCAAAGCTACAATACAGTATGTCAAATTGAAATAAGAAAGTATCTAGATCTTTAGTTGTAAGGCCATAGAACTTTGGAAGAGTAGTTGCAAGTATATTTTTGAGATTAGCATTGGTTATGAGGCTTGGGAGAGGAAATAGAAAAGTAGGTTGTGCCATAAATGGAGGTATTTGATTATGGGGTTGCTACTAAAAGAGATCATTTGGTATTGGATTATTAAAAACAAGTGGATATGGAGAGGAACTACCAAGAAAACTAGCAAAAATTTCAACAAATAGTTGAAGACCACTAGTGTCCAAGGGTGGTTCTCTAGTGGAAAATTTTGTAGGAAAAATAGGGCTTACATCCTCAAAAGGCAACTCAACTTCTTCAATTTCTTCATTCAAATTAATAGACTCCCATGGAAGAAATCTACCATATTCATCTTGTCATCTTCCTCTTTGATGCATGCAATTGAATTCTTCACACTTGTGAAGAAACTTTTAGGACTACAAATCTCTAAAAAAAACTTTTTAAAACTATGACCTGAAAATGTTCCTAGCTTGACACCATCCTCGACAATGGCACCAAAAATGATGGTCTACCTCACAAAAGGTGTGTGATAATCATGCTCAAGGCCTTACTTAGGAATAGTATATTTAATCTAAGAATTATTCTCCCTACCATGAGGTGCATTTAATTTTTCAACTCAGGGATGTATACTTCAAATGGTCAGTACAATATGTGCACTAGGCTTCTTAAAGAGTCATTATGCTTATGCTGCAAAAAAGTAAAATGCAAGGAAAGAACCTGCACTAGTGCTACAAGAAACTAACACATTTAACTCTTCACTAAAATAAATGCTAGAAATGTAATTAAATGGTAACCTATATTCCAACTCAAACCATTCACTATAAATTTTCTCACAAATACTATAGGAACACTCACAAAGTATGATGCTATAGGAAGAAACTTACAACTTCTACTTGAAATACTAAAAATGTTGGAAGTAAATCTACAATACTCTTATCTAATCCACCTCCCAAGTGGGCCCCCTTGGTCAAATTCTACTAATCTACTAACATAGAATGTAAACTAAAGATTATTTCATTATGTTTCAAAATTCCTTACATGAGAATAATACATAAAAACTATGAAAATAATTCACCACAAGAATCAAGAGTTTCATGTCATAAACTTTTTCAACCTCTAAAACTATCAATCAACTCCTTATAAATAGAGGATTGACACTTATTCTAAAATAGGAAAGAAAAAAAACTGACTACAAATCTGCAAGAGAAAAAGAAGGAAACATAATAATTCATGGTACAAACAATAAAGTCTAAATAACCAAGTCAACACAATAGTAAACATAGAGAAAATATAGAAAATTTTCATTGCCGCGTTCATGAAATAGTAGCTCCGCCTTTGTAGTGGCCTTGTCTTCTAATACCATTATGGTTCTTACATCGTGACTAGACTTTAATGTTCCTCCTTGAATGTTGTCGACCATCTCTAGCTCCTTCCCTATCAAGTTAGTTATTATGCAAAAATATTTGCAAACAAGCATAATAAAATTAAATCCAAATATTAGAACACACATACTGCATTATATGTATAATATTGGCAAAATATGACATACTATCTACCCATAGGTTAATGGTTCTATATGGACTCAATCATTGATTCAACTAAACATAGGTTCACATTTATGTCTTGGCCATGTTAAAATAGAGTATTTTAAAATTATCATAAAATAGAGGCAATAATTAGCCTCATCATATGGGCGAGGGGAGTTGTAATCTTCGAGTGGATACTAATCCCACTCTAAATCAAGAGTAGCACTATCCTACTTTTTCTTAACTTCAAATGGATTGATTCTCATGGGCCATACATAGGTCTTCTTATGTTGTTTTCTCACTCTGTTATATATAGACATGAGTTGCCTAGCAATTTCCAACAAAATGAGCCTATCTGATGGATACCTTGAGAGTTTCTTCAGATTCTCCAATGTACCAATGACCCTTAGGTAAGTGAATATTTTGAATTTGATGTAGTATACACCAACCTCTATGATCTTGGCCATGGCTTGTATTGACATTTTTTGCATAATCACCTTCAATAAACTTGATGATTGAAAATATGAAACCATCATTCAACACCCTATATTACACATTTTTCTTTGAGAATTTTCTCTTCACTATTTGTGGATACACTACATAGATCCAAGCATTAACATCCTGCATGCTCCCCTTTTTGTAAATTCCTGGGTTGTCAATGGTGCTTTCTGCTAGTGAGAACACCAAATATGATGTCATGTAGAATTCGAGATCAGCTTTAACAACTAGTAATTGTTCATCAAGTTTATTCCTTAAAGTGGTGGGTCAGTCAGTTGGCATTCTTTTTTCCCTAATTGTCTCTATCGAATAGACCATCCAAGTTTAAATATGTCTAGCTACCAGGAGTCCCACTACTACTCAAAAGCCTAATTGAATAGCCAATATCATCTTTCATATACCCTTGGGTCATATCCACTTTATAGACTCAGTAGCCTACTAGTGTTCTATCAATTAAGAAGGATTATTGAATTATCTCTTTAGCTTCCTTTTCATTCTCCTAGTACCATCTCTCAACTCCTTCATATTGGATCCTAAAATACTAATCTACTCTTTGAAGATGGAATGGCTTGTCAATATTCCGAGGTCAAAGGTTGAGAACTATTTCTCAAGTGACACTCTTAACAATATTTTCTTCAGATACATAATGTTCTACCAAGGTCATAATCAACTCTACTGACTGTATTGAAGTTAGATGTTATGCTACGTTGACTAAGCATGAATTTATAAGTGTAGATACCATGGGAGACCTTTCCTTGGGCTCACTACTAATGATGAGGAATGTGTTCTAGTCAATATGTCTAAGCTTGGTATCTCTGATCTCTACGTCCGCATCTTAAAACTTGGATTTCTTCAATGGACCTTGGTATTTGAAAACAACATGTTTTGGAGAAATCTTTTCTACCATTAAGGATGAAGATGTCATTTTATCTTCACAAAAGAGGAAATATTAGTTTGAATACTAAAATTAGACTTAAAACAAACCCTAATAGATCAACATCTAGCACACTAATATCTATGTTATTAGTGGGTGAACAAAGGTATGCACATGTGCACCTTGAGGTGGTGCACATGTGCACACCTTATGGTGTCTAACATTGATTGTGATTGCAAGAGAAAAGGAAGTGCAGGTCTAGATGTGTGAAGGTGCAGAAGTCAAGAGTGCATAGGAAAAAAATGAAGTGGAGGAGGGGGGTCTGGGGTTTATATAAACCTTAGGCTTTGGGTGCACACCTACAATGGTGTGCACCCTTGTAGGTGTGCACATATGCAAGTGTGCATCTGTGCATCTTTGGAGGGAGATGAGTGCACACTTGTGCACTAATCACAATTTTACACATGAATAAGATGCACATGTGTGTTGGTGTGTTAGTGTGCACTTTTTCACTAAATCACTTAAAAATTCCATTTTACCTCTAGATTTGACATTTTGGACTTCCCCATACAGAGCCTAAGGCTTGAACTAAACTCTTGGAAAGTCCAAAAATGACCCAAACCCTAGACTAGGAGTCTGGGAGACAATAATTTACTAGGGGTTGTGTTGTGAAACCACAAAAAGTAGGAATAATGGCATAGTCTTCTTTAGTCTTATATCCCATAAGTTGAATCCAATAGGTTTTGGGTACTATTTCCTTCAATATGCATTAACTTATATCGACTTGGACACAAATGTTATTTTTATAATTTTATATTACACTGGTGGGAATTATTTATTATCTATGTGTCCTATACTAGAAATTTCTAAAGTAATCCCATGTAACTCTATTTAAGTTTTTACCTTGTCCTCCTTTGATCCCACCTATCTAAGTTGCTACCAATATATCCTAAGACAATATTTCTATAAAGTGAAGTCAACCAAGACAATGAATAGGGAATGTGAATTAGTTATGTATAAACAAAATCTTAAATCCAACTTATTAGATACAACTTTAATAACCAAAATCGTGAAAAATTTCAAGAGATAAAATGTACACATTGACACAATTATTTGTTAGCTATAGAAAACCTTCATTGGAGGAAGAACCTCAGTGGGAATGTAACCCATAGGATGATGGACTAATATGAAAGTTCCCTAATAAATAATGTGTCCTTATTAGTATCAAATTACAATACAATAAGTATATTAGTCCCCATCTAGCATATTTGAACCATCATAAGAAGGTTCTAGCCCTCTTAGGAGCATAAATGAAGATAACTAAATGCACTATTCAAATTTCATCAAAAACTAAATACAATAGATATTTAGGATTAAAAATCCCAATATTTAGTTGTCCAAAGCTAAAACTTAATTACCAGTATAGTTCCATTGACATTCCATAACATATATAAAATTAATCATGTTCTTTTCTTTGATTAAATTTTCATCCTCAACATGTAAACATTACACACATACATGACACTCTTTAGATCCAAGAAAAATATCTTTCCTTTATAATCCTTCCTAAAAACAAATTATTAAAGAATTTTGAGCTTCCCCAATATATAATTTATTATGTATTCAAGATCCTTAAGAAAATACATTAATGTTCTATTAGGTTACATAACAATTTACAAATTCCAAAAGAATTCCCAATACAAAGTCAAATTCTAGTGAACATATCACATGTTAGACTTTCACAGCATTCTTAAAATGATCTTCAAGGTGGGATAACATTAATATATCATCAAAAACATGTCTTCAACCACAATATAAGATTTATTACCTTAATTCTATCTTGGTCATAAGATATAGCCAACTACATGCAACATGTTTCATGAACATTGGCCTATTGCGAGTCTTCACAAAATGATATATATCACTTATGCAACATTGAATACAAACATTTATGAAAATAAGTGTAGTATCTAAACACATTCTTGAACATGATTCTAATCTAACATATATTAATATGTTATATCCCAACTTTGTTGGTAAATCAAACCTCTCTGATGTATATAATCTCTATCTATCTCATATACACAAATATATATTGACATCAATGAAAAATGTATCATCATTGTGACACATAAATAGTGTATCCAAGTTCATACCACTTTTGTAATCAGAACAAGATCCCCCATTTATCATTAATGGAAATATACGATGAAAAACTATTCATACTCCCCACCATTTGCATAAATTTCTTAGTTTTTCATATGTTACTCTCCCCCATTGACAACAATGACAAAGATCTCAATATGCCAATTATGGAATCTATAGTGATCTCATTATTATACATATTTTAGATCTTGCTAATTTGAAAACTAAATATCATGGCCAATAGCAACTCTTATAATAAACATTCACAACATGTATTGAATTAATATTTCCCAAAGAAACCACTCCTCTATAGGAGTACCATCAAGCATCCAATCTAGATGTATGAATAATTCTATGATTATAATTGACTAATGCAATTGTGCATCAATTACTCTAAATTAGGTGGGACATTATCACAAGAATACCTCTATGGTGCTCAAATGTATTCTTAGCCAATAATTTATTAAAGATGTCCATTATTTTGTCCTTCGTGCTAACATATTCCAATATGATATCCTTTTCTTCTACATTTTCTCTCAAAAAATGATACTTTGTAGCAATGTGTTTTGTCTTTGAGTGTAAAATTGGATTCTTTGATATGCTTGTGGTAGTTGATTTATACTAGTGTATAATAATAGGCTAAAAAAAACCAATACCAATATCCTTGAGTGTTTACTTCATCTATATAATATTATTATAATTAGGTTTACTACCATGTACTCTACTTCTACTAGAGATTGTAAAATGAAATCTTGTTTCTTGATTAGCCAAGAAACCAATCTTCTTACTAAAAAGAATGCACCACCATGCTTGTGATGTTCCTATCATTATCATTACATACCCAATAAGCATTAATGTACACACATAAAGTAAAATCATGTGATATTTCATACTATAAATCAAAATCCGATGTTGCCTTTAAATTGTTAAGTATCATTTTTAGTGCTACCTAATGTGTCTCTTTGGTGTTGGCTTAAAATATTGCAACAATTCTAACTAAATTTTCTATGTCCAACCTTGTGTGTGTTTTAACCCTCCTATAAATTATCTATACCTTGTTTGGATTTCACTAGGAGACTCATCCTTTCTTGATAATTTACATCCTAAAACCATAGGTATTCAATTGGCTTACAATTTTCTAAAGCACGTCTTGTTAAGAGATCTTGTAGATAAATAGTATGTGGTATGAAAATTCCATCCTTATTATGAGTTACTTAAAATTCCATGAAATATTTCAATTCACCAATCATAAACATTTCAAACTCATTCTTTAATTATTTAGAAAATTTCTCACTAACCTCATTATTTCCTACAAAAATAATATTATCAACAAATACAAAAATGATTAGTAAACCATCTAAAATTGTCCTTGAGTAAATGTTATGATTTTTATTACCTTTCTTGAATCTTAAACATAATAAATATTTTTCCAACGTTGCATACAAAGAGCTAAGTTCTTTCTTTATCCCATATAATGCTAGTTAACATCCATCTAATATATATTAAAAAATAAACTAAAATGCATATGCTAAGAACATTCATACTACTTCCAATCTTGCAACATGAGAACTTTTTTTTCAAAACTAATTTGTTCTTATTGTCATGGCCCTGATAGTTCTTCATCTGATACCTTGGAATTCTGAGATTAGTTTACTTTTCTAGATAGTTTGGTACTTGTTAAAAGTTACTTTAAATTCTGGCATTATCATGTTAAATTCTTCAAGAATTCAGAGGTTACTCAAAATTTGATTCTAAGAACAGACGTTTTAATATTTTCAGTATTGTGTTTCATTTAGAATCGTATATCTAAATCAATCTGGATTTAGGAATCAAATTTTGTGAATTAATGTTAGTATGGTTTCAGTTTTACTTTCGTCTAATTCGTGCTTTCAAATTTTTGTATAAGGTGGCTTTAAAATTTTGCAGCACCTTGAATCTGTTGTTTGCCAGTTTTTTAGTATATATATAGATATGTATGTATATTTATAACATTGTATAATTATATATATATATATATATATATATATATATATATATATATATATATATATATATATATATATATATATATATATATATATATATATATATATATATATATATATATATATATAATTGTTATGTATTCATGTGCTTGTATTTATATTAATACAAGTTGTAAATTATATGTATACTTATTAATTAGTAAGCAATATTAATTTTTCTTAGGATTAATATTAATATTAATATTAATATTGATACAAATATTAATGTTAGATTAGTACCTAATACTAAATTAATGTGAGTTAGTGCCTAAAATAATCTATGGCATGGGATTTAACTAAGTAATAAAACTTAAAACTAAAGCATTGCCTAAGTTAATCGATGCCTAAACTAAAGCTTGGCATGGGGTTTTGGGTTTTGGTTTATGGCGGCAAGGTTAGTGGGTTTTTATGGTGGGCAGGTTCTTCGAATGTCGAGCTGGTACTTTGGCTGCCATGTGTTGGAATTTTCATTATTTTTGATGTTTGTGTTAAATTCGCAGTTATGGGCATTGAATGGCTTGTTTTGGCTGTCGAGTTAGCTGAAGCCTAAGTTCAGACTGCCATTGTTGGGTTTCAATTGGGGATTATGGAAGCTCTGTTGAGTGGGTTTCTCTGTGCTTTCATGGGAAAATTGATGACCATTATGGAGATTATCATTTCTTACCAGCATTTTAGAGGTTCACGATTTCATTTTATTGATGGCTCTGTTGTCATTTTGTGGTTTCACTTTTTTCAGTTACTGCTGTTAAGAAAGTTTCATTGGTATCTCTGTGTCTAGATTTTGAGGGTTTGAAGACTTCGGCTGCAATTTTGGAAGAAGAGATTTTTTCCAAACAACATCTTTTGTGTTCATTTTGCATTTATTCAGGCAGGGGACTTTTCTTACTCTATCCTCTATCCTTTTTTATGTTTTATTTAGCTATGGTGATTTTTGAATACAAAAGTTGTTGATTAAGAGGAATTCAACCAACTCTGGGTGTATGCAGTATTTAATGTTTTCATTGTTGAATTTCGTGTAAACCCAGAATCGGGTGCACGAATGTAAGAATGTTAAAATAAGTTTTTATGATGTGTATATACACTCAAGCATGGATATATGTAGAGCATGGCTCTGTGTGCGATACTTAGCTCTGTGTATACCCATACTCAAGTGTGGTAATGGAGATTTCATTATGGTAATTTTTTATTTATTTGGGTTTTGCGGTTTAATATGTATGTTTGTGGTTGTAATTCATGCGTGTGCTTTTGAAATAATATATGATTATCAGCTATTAAAAGAGTCGAGCTCTGTGTGTACCTTAGTTTTGGTGTTTAACATTTTGTTTACTATTTACAACTCAGCCACGGTTAAGAGTTTGTGGTGACATTCGGTCACGGCCGCGAATTTGCAAAGATCTTATTTTGTCAATGGTTAAGAGTAAGTTATTTTGTTAACGGTTTGCAAGTTAATAGTAACACAGTCATTTTATCGAACAGTTTTATGAGTTGGAGTTGGGGATTCAGTTATGTTTGATGTCGTGGGTTTTAGGTAATGTGTTAAACAGATATCATATGTTTGAAACAGTAGTTTTGTGAATTATACTTGTGAACAAGACATAGGTATTACAACAAATAGTTAGTAAAAATCTTGAACAAGATTGGTTTTACATTTGATAGCATAGTTTCATTCGATTGTCGACGTGCTAGAAGTTGCATTTAATCCAGTTGATACTTTGTTGACTGTGTATGATATTTAGTATTCATATATAACTACATGAAGATTAATCGATTTTGCAAACTTTAAGTTATGTTGATAGTTGAAACTAGGAAGAGGCATTTTGTTAAATAGTTCGTGTGGGTGTGTAAATTGGTATTTTGGAGTTTTTGTGTGTGACGCGGATTGAATTAGTAAGTATGGTGATTTTGATTTGGAATTAGGAGTTGAAACACGACAGCATTGTTAATGTTCTTCTAATTAAAATTTAGCAAAAGAAATAAATTTTATGCATATCTATTGTAGATCTGAAGTTTAATTTGTAAGTATTATATATTTATGTTTGTATTTATATAAAATACACACACACACACACACACACACACACACACACACACACACATATATATATATATATATATATCATATATATACATATATGTATATGTATATATATAGATACATATATATATATACATATGTACATATATGTATATACATATGTACATATATGTACATATGTATATATATATATATGTATCTATATATATATACATACATACATACATATATATATATATATATATACATACATACATACATATATATAAATATATATATATATATATATATATATATATATATATATAGTTGACAAGTGTATATATATATATATATATAGGTGTGAGAATATAGGTATAAGTATATATGTATTTTCTTATTAATCGAATTGTTAGATTTACCATAGATATATAATTTGGAAATTATTGTGATTACTGGTTTTGGAAATGGAAATTGATTAATTGTTTTATAATCTAACGTCAGTAAGTAATAGTATATGTGGATAGTTTTACTATTACGTTTTAAAATGAAATGTAAATATAATGAATCTTAGAAAAGTCAGTTCCTTACTATGTAATTGAATATAGCTATTATGTAGTTGAAAAGCGTGGTTACAAATATGGTTTCATTTAATACTTTGGAAGATTGAAAAAATAATGGTTTCATATTATATTTCTGTTTGCTGGTGCAATTGTTATATTGAAGAAAATGAAATAAGTCTATTAGTTGGAATTGGAAAATTAATCTAAGTTTTCTTCCAATTAGTATAACTAGTTTTATGTGTATGTTAAATTATGCAAGTGTGATCCTTTAGATTGGGTGGCTGTCATAAAGCAAGTAACTTGTAGTGATAGAATTATGTTGTTGGATGCCCTTTGACACTAGTCTAGATCTTTATGGGAAATTTTATGATAGTTATTTAATCAAGTGATGATATTTAAAATTTCATGGGTTGGGAATCATATAATAAGATAAGAACATTATGGTTTCACTTGACATATTGAGTTGTATGAGTGGCTGAATGTAGATTCTTATGTTGACACCCATGGACTACTGGATCATTACCTTGTCATATTCTGTGTGAGTTTATTTCTACATATCTGCATGTAAGAAATTATGTACTTGCTTTATATTTGAATGTGAAAAGAAAATTGTATTTTCAGTATATCTGTTATATGGATTAAATGAATATAGTTTTGTCATAAAATCTAACATGCAGGTTTTTTGGAGATATTATTGATATAATTAGTGTTACTAATCCCTGTTTGGTGTGTTGTGGTTGTGTTGTTTTGTTTTCAGGTTTGCGATAGGGTTGGATATGGACTTAGAAGACAATGATTATTTACATTTAGAACCAGTGTTAATTCGAATGTATTTAAGTTGTTGTACTTTTAATAAAAGAGTATAGATATGTTATATACTCTGATGTAATATTTTGAAATGTTACATTGTTGATTATGAGTACTTTTTTGTACCTATTGTATAAAGGTTAATTTGTAATGGAGATTGGTTATTAAAAAAAAATTTGCTCGGGATTTAATCTATTATGTATGTATGGAGTATTGTTGTATGGTTATTTGGTTATGTGTTGGTTGAGGGTATTACACTTGTTGTGAGTATCTTTAGCATATCCATCTTGCTTTTTTTCTTACTAATTCACCTTGCCCATTCATCTTGTTCATAAATAACCATTTTGTACAAATCATATTCATGTCTTTAGGCCAAATGACTCATTCCCATGTCTCATTCTTCTCTATCTAATCAAGTTCTTCTCTCATGGATTTTGTCTAGTATTCATCTTTGTACAATTCATCTGTAATATTTGGTTCAACCTACAATATCAAACATATTTCCTCTCTCACCTTTTTTCTAGATACTAATTCTCTATTTGTGATACCATTTATCTGTTACTCATGATGATTCCTTTAAACATATTTTGGTGTCCTTTAGTGTTCTCCATATTCTTGTCTAGCTCGATTCCTCTTTAGGCTCCTCAATCTATAATTGTATATCATTATCCATCTCAAACAATTATTCTCTGTATTTGGTTTTAAATTTGTATGGTATGTGATAAAAAAATAGTGGGCTAAGAATATAAAGAATAAACTAAGCATAATGGAATATGCAAACCTTGTATCTCTGTAACTTCCTCAATGTATGGATATGGTCATAATTATGGATGTGTGCTCAATATAATGCTCCATGTTTCAACAATGGTTGATCATGTATAGATGCATGAAAATATTAATATTTCCAAATAACACTTAGAAAGTAATTAGCTCTCAAAAAAGTATAATATTTCTATTTAGAAAGTGGATGATTTTTTAGGAGAAAAGGGTTCAATATATAGGCAATTAGATGAGAAGGAGATAATAAATCATGATGGATAGTTAACTAAGGGAGGCGTGCGATAGGCTTTAGTTAACTGTTATAGGTGGAGGAGATAAAATTATGTTTTTAAAGGTGGATGAAGGAGATGTGGCATGAGAGTGGACTTGGGCTTGAGTCAAAAGGAATAAATCATCCCTTAATTTATGCAAATGATCTGGAGAGGGATTTTAAACATGGAAGATGAGGTGATGTGTTTTAGTTAAGATGGATGATGTGGGAGGGGTGTGGATAAGTTAGAAAAAAGGTTGGTAGGTAAGCTTAAATAAATAAATAAGTTATTTTATTAAAAGATGAATTATTGGTGCATGAGATTTAATTAAATAAATATATTATTTAATTAAAATATGAATTATTGGTGCATGTGATTTAATTAAGTAAATGAATTATTTAATGAATAGAGGAACTATTGGTGCATGAGATTTAATTAAGTAAATGAATTATTTAATGAATAGAGGAATTATTGGTGCATGGGATTTAATTAAATAAATGAATTATTTAATTAAATGAGAAATCATAGGTGCATGAGCTGAGTTTGAGGAATTGCTACTTTAGAGGATGATTTTTTGGGTAGAGGGACTTAATTAATTAATTTAATTAAATGGGTTTTGCATTTTGTTTAATTTAGCAGAGCATATAGGGTTTAATTAATAAATTAGACTATTGGTTCTATTTTAATTTATTAATTAGACTATAAAAAATTAATTAAATTAATGAATTGGGGTATAGTGCTAAAATAATTAAATTTGATTATGAATTTATGTGATCAGATTCAAGTTTTTACATTTGGCCCTTCTTTGATGTAGTGTTGGTAGAACACTATTTAAAAGACATTCTTAAATAGTAGATGACATGAAGAATGTTTTAAAGCAATTAGGTTGCTCCAACCTTTATTAAAAAAATGTACTTTATTATGCCTCCTTGAGAAGGTAGTGGGGGGATAAAATGAGACTAGATAGAATCTTGAAAAGTGAGAAAATTGTGGTGAGATGGAGGATGCACAAAGGATGAAAGAGGTTTAAAAGTGGCCCATACTCTCATTTCTAGAGTACAAAACAAGGAAAATTTAGTTGTATAAATTAGGCAAATGTGAAATACAATGGAGGACATTAGGGATAAATGTGGAATTTTTCATTTTTAAATTGAACCTTTGGGATGTGGTCGATGAATGGGTGAGATTTTGGAAACTTCGTAGGATTTTTCTAGGATTTTTGGATAGGTTTCAAGATAAGATAATAATCTAGGATAGATGCTAATGGAATGAATTTGATAGGGATAAAAAATGACTATTTTAGTTGTTTCCTATTGTAAAATAGGGGGATGAGATGGAATGATTTGAATCTTTGAGCGGGTGATTCTCCATGAAGAAAACCATCATGTAGTTGATCACTTATTTGAATATACAAATATAGGGGACTTGCCAAGGTTACCATTAATATCAATGCCTTTTCATTATTTTTGCATAGGAATGACTCAAATTAAATATGCAATGATTGCCATAGTATCACACATGAAATCCAATAGAAATAGAGTGGAAACACTGGGTAACCACTAAAAATACAATATTTCCCAAGTGTACCATGCAATCATAAATGATAATATGTTTAGATATGGAAGGGTTATACTCTACTATCTCATTGGTAGAAAAGAAAAAGAAAAACACAAGTCAAGACCTTTCTTTCTAATTGTCTCATTCATAGTAGACCGTGATATGAGTGATCATGACCACCTTAAGGAGGGGATAACCAAATTACTTCAAAAATATAGTAAATAACCAAAATTGAAATCCAACATCAAAATAAATACTAAATTGACAAAAAATAATCATGTGATAGAGATATCAATAGGACACTAATCGACCCAAGCCTAACAAGAGGATGGACACTAATTATTTTTATAAAGGTCCAGAGGATGGAGAAGGTGAAATGGATTTTTGGGTATGGTAACAAGATGGGATGTGTATGGTGGGTAAAATAAATTAGCCCCATGTGCATAGAGCATTTGGATGGAAAGATTACATATGATGCTTGTTTGAAAACTTTTCATTGTGATACTTATCCAAGGTGCTTGTTTGTCAAGTTTCCACCATTGGATTTGTTTATTCTTGGACTTTTAGTCATAGATATTGGTAGGATAGTTGGATAAGGAAGCATGAAAAATATTGGACTAAATGAGTGGAGTGGTGGGTGGGTTTTGGAAAATAATGGTGTTGGAATAACCACTAACATTCCCCTTTAGATTCATGACATGGATTAACTACCTCATGTGTTTATAAGTCTAGTGGTTGCATTGGGTATTGACAGGTCAATCTTTTGGTGTAACATAAAATCTAGATTATAAAAAGTGGTATCAGAGCTTGGTCATAGGCTTGAATCTCCTCGGGTAACTCTAAGGTGAGATTACTGGACTAACCACCAATGTTCCCCTTCAGGATTCATGACATGACTTAACTGCCTCCTATGTTCTATAAGTCTAGTAGTTGTATCGAGCATTAACAGGTCAATCTTTTGGTGCAACGATAACTCTAGCTTATAAAAAATGGATCAGTTGGTGTAAGCCTTATGGATAAATGGATGAAGGAATTGGAGAGATCATCATTGATGCACACCCTGAAGGGTGATGAAATACTACGTAAGATGATGTTGATCAAAATTAAGGAGAAAATTGAAGAGGAATATAAGGACCAAAATTAAAGTTGGAAGATGGAGGATTAGAAATGTAGGATAAGAAGCATAATAACTAGGAAGGAACTAGTGGGATGGAGGGTGGGTATATGGAGATTTGGTTAAGGTATGAATGGATGAGGCTTTCGAGTAGCAATAATGAATGCCAATTGAGATTTTTCATTGATATTCTTTTATGTTATGAGTATCTTGGGTATCCATGTGATTTTTGACATTTTCATTTTGAGCTTGTGTGGCATTTTAAATTTTTTTTTATTTTGGATTAGATGTTTCTCTTCTTCAACATGTATTTTAGATGGGACATGTTGATACTTGGATTTTTGTGGATTTTTGGATTTATGATTTTAAATTTTGGCATTCAATTTTTTTCCATTAGCCATGGTATGGTAACAATAGCATGGTGGATATTTAGATATTATGGATAGAATAATAGAAGTTGAAGGTTGGAAGGAATTCAATGATGGGTGCCTTTAATGATCTAGCTAATAGATTTGAAGGTATAGAGTGATGGATTGAAATACAGAATATGGATACATGCAATTTCCCAAAATGGATAGAAAGAATGAAGGAAAAGGACATAAAATAGATTGAAGCAAGGGAGGATTAGGCCTCAAAATATATGGAGGAGATAAAGGATTTGGATTAGGTATATAAGAACCCAAAATGGATGGAAAATGTGAAGGATTTAGATAGGGGATATAGGAACCCAAAATGGAATGATTGAAATAAGTAATAGGATAAAGATCCAAAATGGATGCGGAATATGATGGATGGGAACTTTGGGATAAATATTGAAGGACTTAGGACTATGAATGGATATAAGGGATACCAATATTTAGAGATACACTTTTACTTCTATTTTCAATATGATGCTCATTATTTGGAATACAAGATGTGTGTCCATTAGTAGGTGGAGGGGTAGAAGTTTTGAATATGATAGTTATTTCTTCTTTTACAGATGTATTACCATGGATTACAATAGATGTATGATCATGAAGAAGAGGGGATGGGGCTTGATTATCTTTATTTAAATGAGTGGATTGAAATAGATCTTGACTTAGAGGGATGAATGAAATGATAGGGTGTTGAAGTGAAGTGGTTGATAAAAGGGTAGGATCTTGAGATGGAGGAGATGGTGACTTCTCTTTAGCTGGAGTGGATGATAAAACTAGATCATGTAGGGGAATAAGTGGGATGGGAGGATCTTAAGATGGATTAGGTACAATAGTAGGATTTAAATTTATGCCAATGGATATTTCAACATGCTTTTGAACAAGGTCTTGACATGATATGTATGAGTGAACTTGTCAAATGGGTTTAATAGGAGCATGTGATTTTTTTCAATTAGGATGATTATATGGAGGATGAACTCATGAGGTTCATTGGATCTAGTTTGTATAATGTTAGGAGGAAGATATGTGGATAGGAATTGAAGGGATTCAATGATGGTAGTAGATGGAAGGGAATCTATAAGTGTGTTGAACAAAAGGGGGAATATATCTAGAATATATGGTAGAGGAATGATGGGCATGAGAGATGGAAAGGATTTATCACTAACTTAATGTGATGGAATTTTATTACATGACTCATCAAACTTAGGAAACTCAATTTCTATTAGTTTCCTTCTAAAATTCCTTGGAGACTTGTGGTGCAAGGAGGTAAAAAATAACTAGGGCCAAAGGCACACCTAGCTATCCAAACCACCATGCAAGAGCTAACATAGAAGAAACACAACACAAATTAAAAAAACCAAAGGAGGAAGAAGAGAAAAATACTTTTATTGATTCATCAAGTAATCAGTATACATGACCAACTATAAGACCTTCTGGGTTATGGCTAAATACAAAATACAACTTCAAGATCCATGATCTAGCTTAAATTCACATTTCTAGGCACATGTGCATTCCCTTTTCAAACCCCCTAAGTTCTCTCCTCCTCTACTTAAAAATCAATCCTAGACCTCCTTAAATACTTTTGTGGCCACAAGTCGGTCTATCATAAAAATTAAACCTTACATTATATGCATGTACACCCACAAGTTGGCTCACATAACTACCTATATAAAAATTAAATGCTTGCAAGGTCAGCCCAAATTGGAACAAGACACAAACAACTCAACACATGAAGGAAACACAAAATATTGATACTTAGAAACTAAAGGATCACTCAACAACCAAAAAAACTCAATAACCAAAAGATGGCTTAGCAACCAAAGAACACTCAGTAACCACATGAACTCAACAACCAAAGAATGACTCAAAAATCAAAGACACTTGGCATCCACTATGAACTCAACAACCAACCTAAATGCTCAACATCCACTAAGAACTTTGCAACCAAAGATATTGCATCAAAAAAAAACTAGGAAAAGAGAAAACATGCAGGATAGTAGTGCAATCTAGGATGCTCCTACATTAGACAACTAAGGTAGAAAGAAATAATTCTCCTAAATCATGCAAGTGTCACAACCCAAGCTAAATCTAACTCAGATTGACAAATCCATGTAGCATCTTCAATAGGTCTATTCTTCATTTTCACCAAATATTCATAGTAATGTTTTCCTCTTGCCCTCTTCCCAACTCTTTGATCCAATGCCTTTTCAACTTCTTCAATCTACTTCATAGGATAATCATCTGATACAAAAACCTCATCATCTAACTCATGATACTTATACAAATCAAAAAAATTTAATATATGAGATATATCCATGCCATCGGGTAAGTCAACTTCATAAGCATAACCACTATCAAACTTATTCATCTTCATCTTATTGCATGTTTCGATAAGAAATATTCTCTTCTTCAAATGAACCATCACCTCATCACCAACTTCAAAATCTTAGTGTATTCTAGACTTATCAACATTCTCCTTATACTAATGATTACTTTGCTCCAACCTCAATTTTACTTCCTTATGCAAAGACTCCATAAAATCAACAAATTCTTCCCCTGCAAAACTTTTTTTTTTCACTAGCAACATCCCTCAAATCTAATACCCCTCTAGGTTGTATTCTTGTAACAATCTCAAAAGGTGTTTTCTCTATACTCCTATTCACATAATTATTAAATGCAAACTTAGCTTGTGCCAACACTACTTCCCAATTACTTGGCTTATCTCCCACTAAACATCTTAGTAAATTACCCAAGCTTCTATTCACAACCTCTATTTTTTCATCTATATGTGGATGGAATTTAAAACTAAAATTAAACTTAGTAAGCATTTTCTTCCACAAAGTCTTCCAAAAATAACCAACAAACTTACTATCTTTGTCAGAGATAATACTTCTTGGTAATCCATGCAATCTCACAATCTCTTCAAAGAAAGGTTCAGCAACATGCTCAACATTTAATGTGTTCTTACATGGTATAAAATGGGCTATTTTATAAAAATTTTCCACAACAACAAATATAGAATCATACCCCTTTACTATTTTAGGAAATCTAAAAATAAAATCCATACTAATGAATATCACTTCAAAGTTTCTTAGGAACAATATTAGGTGTATACAAACCAATATTTTGACTTATTCCTTTTGCAACTTCACAAAATCCACAAGCCCTCAAAAATTTCTAAACATCCTTATACATTTATGGCCAATAATACTTTTTTTTTAGGAAACTCAATGTCTTATCAATTGCAAAATGTTCAACCAATTCACAACTATGCTCGATCAAATTAACTCTCATAGAAATTCTAAGGATACACAACTGAGTTCCTTTTAACAACATACCTTCTTGAATTAAATATTCATCATACTTACTTATGTGATTTCTTAGATTCGATGCTCTACACTCTCTCCATGCCTTAGAAAAGTTAGGGTCAATATCATACAACTCTATCATTTCATGAAAACAAAGAACATATTATTCTCAATGTATCAACAACTCTATTGTTAACTCCACTCTTATGTTTGATAAAAAATGTGAAGCTCTTCAAGTACTCAACCCACTTCATATGTCTCTAGTTCAATTTATGTTAACTCCCCAAGTACTATAAAGCTTTATGATCAGTATACAACACAAACCCCTTAGGAATCAAATAATGTATCCACTTCTTTAATGCTTCAACAATAGCATAAATATCTTGATCATACATAAAATACTTTCTTTTAGCATCATTCAACTTCTCACTAAAGAAAGCAACAAGTTTACCATCTTGACTCAATACAACTCTTATTGTATTACCATTGGCATTACATTCAACTTGAAATATCTTATTGAAATCAGGTAAAGCCAATACAGGTAACTCAACAACCTTTTGTTCTAAAGTCTCAAAACTGTTATCAGCTCCATGCATCCACTTGAATTCCTTTTTATCTCCTCTCATTGTTGTAGTCATAGGATTACAAATAGAAATGAAATTTCTTATAAAATTTCTTTAAGAACTAGCCAAACCATAAAATGATGTTACCTCACCCACATTCTTAGGTGTAGGCCATCCCAAAATTGCTTTTACCTTCTCAAGATCCATCTTCAAATCATCAGCTGAAATCACAAATCCCAAATATATAATCTCTTCTTGCATAAAAGAACATTTTTTTAGATTAATCATCAACTTCTCCCCTTTCAATCTCTGCAATGCTTGTCTAATAGGTTGAAGATGTTCTTCCTTAGTCTTACTAAATATCTAAATGCCATCCAAAAAAACAATTACAAACTTACCCAAAAATCTTTTCAAAACTTCATTCATCAACCTCATGAAAGCACTAGGTACATTAGTCAAACCAAAAGGCATAACCAACTGTTTATACAAACCATCTTTTGCCTTGAAAGTAGTCTTCCATTCATCACCTTCTCTTATTCTAATCTGATGATAGCCACTCTTCAAATCAATTTTGATAAAATACTTTTCTCCACTTAAATAATCCATTATGTGATATATCCTCATCATAGGAAACCTATATTTCATTGTGAACATGTTAATAGCTCTAGAATCAGTACACATTCTTCATTCTCTATTCTCCATTCTTTTTAGGTTCTAATATAATAGGTACAACACACATGGACTCAAACTTTCTTTGATCAAACCTTTCCCCAACAACTCATTTACTTGTTTATTAAGCTCTTCATTCTCTATAGGTGTCAATCTATATGGTGCTTTATTCATAAAATTGGCTCAAGGAATTAGATCCATACAATGACTTATACTTCTCATTGGAGGTAAACCATTAGGTATATTCTCTGCAACAATCTCTTTATACTCTTTCAACAATTTTGCAATTTCTTCTGGTACTCGGTCAATACTACTAGCTCTCACTTAGTCACCACTGATTAGTACTTAGTTAACACTATTTTTTGGCACTTGATTACTATTGACACAACTCGGTTTACTTGGAATTATAGAAGAAAAAAAACTTGATTCTTTTTCATTTCCTTTCCAAACTATTTCCCATTAACCATGCAAATTTTAATTGTAGTATAATTAATGTCATCTAAAATTTCAATCAAAGGTAGTAGGATATTCTTCTTCCCATTCACCCAAAGAGTATATTGATTCAATCTTCCATCATGTATAGCATATCTATCATATTTCCAAGGTCTACCCAATAAAATATGACAACAATCCATAGTTATAATATCACACAAAACTTCATCAAAGTAATGCCCAATCTTGAACTTCACAATACATTGTTCACTTACCAATATCTTGTGCTCATCTTTGATCCATGAAACATGATAGGGGTTAAGATAATTAAATCTCTACAATTTCAACTTTGTAACCAACTCTTCTAATGCCAAATTTGTAGAATTTCTAATATCAACGATCACCTTTCAACATTTTCCAGCCATCTAACATCTAGTCTTAAAAAGACTTCTCCTTAAAATAGATTCCTCATCACTTCCTTTGTTACATAAAGTTCTTCTCACCATTAGATTTTTTCCAGCCTCAGGTCCACTTGGTGAACCCTTATTATCTCTTTGAATCATAGCATTTCTATTACCTTGCCCACTTTTAGAAGATCTACATCCAAAATATGTATGCCATTATTTACCACATCTAAAAAAATTACCATGAAATCCACCTCTAGAATAAGAATTATCTCTTTCTTTGTAAGAAAAATTACCACCTCAGTAAGAAAGACCACCTTTCCACTTAATCTTGCATTTTTCATAATTCTTCCATTTAGATTTTCCCTTATCTGGCACATAATTGTTAGATCTGCCACCTTCTCCATAAGATCTACCTCTACCTCTCTAGAATCTACAACCTCTACCTCTTTGTCTTTGTTTGTGGTTGTTTTTCAAGATCTCCTTAGCTTTTAAGACATATTGGTATGCTTCTTCCACACTTTCCAATTTCACAAAGATTATTTCATCTTGAATTCTAGATCTCAATCCATTTAGATACCTTACAATTTTCTCAACATCATCATCCGCATGTCTAGATCTTATGTCCAATCTATAGAATTCCTTAGTATAATCCTTCATACTCATGTCTCTTTGTCTCAAATTTTTCATCTTACTCAACAAGCTAACTTGGTAATCAGCAGGAAGGAATTTTTCCTTCACTTTGTTTTCGATATTCATCCAAGTTCTAATGTTTTCCTTTCCTCTCCTTTTTCTATCAGCTTGCAAATGCTCCCACCACAGTAAGGCATGTCCTTTTAATCTAGTAACTGTAATCTTCACTTTCCTATTATCAAGAGTGTTTTCATACCCAAAGAACTTCTCCATTTCAGAGATCCAATCTCACACAATATTAGTATCCAATTTTCCATCACAAGGAACAAATTGTAATGCCCCACCAAGGGATCCAAAATAATTAACCTAAAGTTTCACTAAGTTTGGTGGCATTTTTTTTTTTTGAAACATGAAAGTTAAACCATTCACAACATACACATAGTCACAAAAGCAATAACAACATTCAACTAAAAGTATACATGAATATACATAAAAAGTTACATTCCTTTAGATCCCTTAACGTTGAATCATGTTTAAAGTAACTAATATTGATTCCAATTAACAACACATCCACATGAAATAATAATGAAAATTCCAATGTTCTTAAACAAATACTTTGGTTCCAAATGTCCCTTAGTAAATTAGATTCTAGAATGCTAATTTATCCACCTTACATGTCATAGGGTATGAAAGACATAAAAGAATATACATGTGTGGAAATAAAGTACATCATCATATTCTAATCCATGATGCAAGTGAAATAAAGTAAATGAAAACATATTCCATACATCATAGAAGATATAAAAATCCATCGTAAAAGATAACCATAAATCATAACACATAATTATCTAAGTGCATGGTTCCTCCCAATTGTAAATAGCATCATTGGACCATCATGGGTCCTAGCCATCCCTCCATGCGTAACATCCCAAGTCACCAAAGAGATCATTGGTATTATCATAGTAGGAATGTCACTCCTAAAACATACTACAACAAATGCAGAATGAAATCTAACATGCTACAACATATGCATAGGAAATCTAATCATGCAAAATAAGGCATAAGATAAGTAAATAACATCATCTATCATATGCTAATCATCTATATAAGGATATGTGTCCTCCATCATAATCCAAGAACAAAATGAAGATAGATGACAACAAAGAATGCTTCAGCCACGGTGTCTCAGACGGATCTCAAATGGTAAGAGTGAAAAAGCACTACCACCCGACCGCATGCAACCTAAATGGCCCACTCCCACCACGCTGAGGAGATAATCTCAAGTCCCAAATAGGTTATCAAATCACATAGCACTAGTATATTCTAAGTCAAGGAATCCTAAAAGTATACTAACTCAAAATTTCCAACATAAATTGACATCTATACCCAGAGGCACACAAGACACGTTGGAACCTACTATGTAAGCGAGAAAGTGTTATCGCATGGATCATGCTAGAGTTACCCTAGGAGTCTCTCTATAGACCCTAGCCCCCTTGTGATCCCTATGCAGCCACTAGTATCCTCTTGTACTAATGAGGCATACTATGGAATGCAAGGTCATAACCAAGCGTTATCTCTGCTCCCATCCTAGTCTGTACTAGCACTTGAGGCATTGGCAAGATAGAACAATTATCTTATTCAGTTCATTTAAGTCAATATTTAGTGTAATGTTTTCACTTATTAAACAACTTATAATGAGTTACCCTAGTAGCCACTTCGGGCCCCAGCCCCCATTGCAAGCCACTTCCCAACACTACATGTAGATATTCTACCCTAAGCTCATGAAATCTCAAAATCACAGAGTTACCTTAGTCCTATACAAGAAACTAGAAGGCATCATAAAGACCATAATAACATATCAGTTCTCTATGAGCAACTGAAAAACATCAATGACAATCATAGCGTCCATCGATTCTCATCGAGCAATTAGAAAATATCAAAATAACATTGTTCAAAGACTTCCAAAATGGACAAGTCATACATGTTTCATCATGACATCATCAAGATTAGATAAACATTTCAATCCTATCAAGGCAACTGGAAGTAATCCAAATACAACTAATCGATAACTCATAAATGGTTACATAAACCATAGCTTACACAAGAAGACTGGAAACAATTTTCAATCATTAAACCATACACACCATAGAGCATGCCATCTCATAACCATGGTTGGGTTTAAAAAGATTGAGATCAAAAGACATCATCATGATGTCACAAATCATAACCCCTGAGCCTTTGGTAGATGTCCTATAACTAGTCAACAATCTAGTCAACCCAAAAATCCAAAACAAATAGCATAGAGAAAACACAAAATGCAAGCACAAGTTTTGGTTTGTTAAAACAACTTAGTTGAATTAAATATGGGGTTCTCTGTTTTTGTTTAGGAGTTAAATATCAAGTGAAGGAACATTTATACATTTTCCCTTATAGCTAAATCATGTATTAGAAGTTTTGGTAGATAAATGTATTTTCCCCATACCTCATTTAAATCAATTTTCTAAAGTGCCCAAGAATAGATTATATACACATTACTTAGACAATAGCCCTTATCATGTATTAATAGGACACATAGAAAATTCAATATGAACGAATACAATTCTTCCTCATTTATCTATCCTTCATCTTATATTAAATTAAATTAATATTAATAGACTAAAATATTATAAGATGATTAGTTATTAAAAGAAAAAAAAACTATTAATAAAATTTTATTTATAATAATTAATAATATTTAATATTTAATATTAAAAAATTATTAATATTTAATAATGTTAATCTCTTTTTAATGACAACATAATAATATTCGAAATATTAATGAATGATTTATATTACCCATATTTCATTACATAAAATTTTAAAAAAATTAAAACAAACTATTGTACATACCACTATCGTAGGTATGCAATACCCTACTATGGCAGGGCCTGCGATGATAGTGGGTACAAAGTACATCTATCGTCGCAGTACCTATGACGGTAGGTACCCTACAACCCGTGGGGTAAATAGGCATGGGTTCATCCCTCCATTAATTTTTTAAAAAAAATTATTATTAATGTTTTTCAATAAACATTTTTCCAAAATGTTTCAGAATAAATTTATTTTTTAAAACATTTTTCAATTAACATTTTGAGGATTTTATATATAGGTATATTTTAAATAAAACATTTTCTCAAATGTTATCGTAGGTATAAATATATTTTTTATAAATGTTTTCAATAATGCCTGCGAATAAATAATTTTTAAACAAAATGGCTTTTCCAATTTTTGTAAAATAAAAATTCCCCTATAATAATCATTATTTAGATTCACCTATTTAATCCTTCTAATAGGTTTTTCCATAAGCATTTAAACCCTAGACCCATAAATTCCTCAGATCTACACATGTGAGATTTTCTCATACAAAAATTTAAATATTCATGATAAGATAGCATCTAACTAGAACATTCAAGCATGGAATCCTTAGAAAGCATTCAGAAAACACCAACAAGACAAGAAGTGGAAGAAGCAAAAATAACATATGCAAAATCACAAGTGTCTACTTGGACACTGATGCTAATTCACTTCTACTCAAAATCTGTAGAGCAAGCCCCTTCCTTCTCCAACATTTGCGCATCCACCCAAGAATGCCCCCCAAGCTACTAGGAGTGCCTGAATATAAGGACCTCTCGAGAAGCACCTAGAATGTCTCTAGAAACAACCAGGAGATAAGATAAGTGTTGACAACTAAGCACAAGCCTTTTCCAACCTTCTAGATGAGTCACAAGGTTGTAGAGACCATATGCTTAATTTGTGTGCTAACTCCTATGTTGTAGACATACATGCAATCAAGAGGTGTGCTTACTCCTAGATAGATTTATGACTTTTATTTTAATTCTTTTATTATTATTTTATTATTATTTATTTATTATTTTATTATTATTTTTATTATTATTAATTTTAATTTCATTTATTTAATCTTTTTACTCAATTAATTTTCCATTTAATTAATTAAAATTAAAATATCAAAATATTATCTTATTTTTTCCCAAAATAATTAAATCATTAATTAAATCTTTTAATTTTACACTTAATTTATAGAAAATTCACCAAAGACCTCCAAGATAAAATATGAAAACCCATCATAGAACAATCCATACAAAATCGGTCTAAGGGGTTAAAATCACGAATTACATCATCTGACAGATTCGAAAGGTAAAACATCTCAAATACTTGTCCTACCTTTTTAGGACAAATGGTTTAAGGGTTTAGGATTTGGACTTGAGAATTTATCTCCCCTCTCTTACCATTGAGATAGTGCAATAGAGTACTCTCATCCTAGCAATTCAGGGAAGTCGATACCCGATACCTACAACCTACATAGAATCTATGCTTGTACATACAATATATATATATATATACATATACATATACATATACATATACATATACATATACATATAAATATACATATACATATACATATACATATACATATATATATATGTATATATATATATATGTATACATATACATATATATACACATATATATACATGTGTATATATATATGTGTGTGTGTATATATATGTATATGTATACATATATATATACATACATATATATGTATATGTATATATATATATATATATATATATGCTAAGCTAAATAGGAAATGACAGGAAGTGGTGCATCGTGTAGATCCTGACTAGTAGGTGACTATGACTCCTTTCCTTAACCACATCAAAAATGTCATACATAAAGAGAACAAAAACGCACACTGTACACATGCAGTATGGGGTAAGTATCCATTAGCATACAACACATATAATAATTCATTTAGCTAAACATCATCAATAACTGAGAATAGTCTCAAAACAATGATACTAACCATCAACATAAAACTGGCCTAATAGAGTTCAGCAATGATAGCAACAATGTATCTAGAAAAATGTAAACTAGGGCAGGCACTACATCCATGCCCCTAGTATTAGGCTTGTTCCTAGAAGCCTACAAACAAGTAGGGATATGAATCCTGTAATCTAGCTACATCCTCCCATGTAGCTGAAAAGTCATCAGTAGGGTCCCATTGGACCCTTACCTACTCTATGGTTCGACACCTGAGGGTCAACTCCTGCCACTCCAGAACATGAACTAACTCCAAAGCTAGCTGCCCATCCTCTACCTACAACACATTCCAATCAAGAACATGTGCTGCATTAGGGATACACTACCTAAGTACTGAATCATGGAAAACATCATGAATGCGAGCTAGGTTGGGCGGTAAAGAAAGGCGATAAGCAACTGGGCCAATCCTCTCAAGAATTTTGAAAAGTCCCACAAAGAGAGGTGCTAGCTTTGAACCCTTTTTGTATCAGATCAGACTCTTTTGTGAACGTACTCTCAATAATACCTTGTCTCCCACAACAAACTACTTTTCTATCCTATGTGCATTAGCATACTTTTTCTGCCTATCCTGTACTGTAGTCAAGTGCTCCTAGATGTGCACTACCTATTGCTCCATATCATGAAGCATCTCAGGACCCAATAGGATGTGATCCTTAAGACTATCCCAACTCAAGGGTGTACTATAAGGACATCCATATAAAGCCTAGAATGGTGCCATGCCACTAGAACTATGATACTTGTTGTTGTAAGCAAACTCAACTAGGTAGAGATAGTCCTCCCAATGTGTCTACCTATCCATCGCGTACATCCTTAACATATCTTCTAGAACCTGATTCACTCTCTTTGTCTGACCATCTATCTCTAGGTGATATGCCAAACTAAAATTCAATTGTGCTTCAAGCTCATGTTGCAGTGATGTCCAGAATGTGGATGTGAATACCATGCAATCTCACGATGTCATGCATGAAGACATTAGCTATAGAAGCTGGCATGTAGGAAGACTTGATTGGTGAGAAATGTTCCACCTTAGTCAACCAATCAATGGTGACCATGATATCATCATGATGACGAGCAGTCATAGGTAATCCTACTATGAAGTCCATAGAGATGATGTCCCACTTCCATGAAGGAATGATATTTGGTTAGAAAAGTCCTACTGGATGTTGGTGTTCTACCTTGACTCTGAGACTCAAGACACCTAGCCACATAATCAGTAATGTCATGCTTAATCTCAAACCAATAGAATAAATTTCACAAATCAGCATGCATCTTCTTGACACCTAGATGTGTTGAGTAAGGTGCACGATGGGCCTCTGCTAGAATCAAGGTGCAAAGCTCATCCAATAGTGGCACATAAATCCTTCCTAAATATCTTAAAAGACCATATGACTCTTTGACATAGCCTAAAAAATTACCCTCCAAAGGTCTCCCTAAATCTATTTCTCTACACACCTCCTAGTACCAAGAATCTGTAAGAAGTGCCTGAAGAATCTGACTCCTCAAACCAACACTAAGAGTGATAGATGATATCACATGTCTCTTAAAACTCAAAGCATCTTCTACCACATTCTCCTTTTCTTGAATTTACTTACCTCAAAGTCATACTCATATAGAAATTCCATCCATCACCTCTAGCCAAAATTCAAATTAGGCTGAGTTAAAATGTACATGAACTACCACTACTAACTCAAGATCATGTGTAGGGTAATTTAGCTCATGATCCTTGATCTTGCATGATTCATATGCAATCACCCATCCATTTTGCATCAAAACTACTCCAATCCCTTCAAGAGAAGTGTTTGTACATACCATGAAATCACCTTCTGGATTAGGTATTGCTAAGATCGATGCATTGGTCAAAAGCTCCTTGAGCTTCCAAAATGCTTCCTCAAATTTCTCCATCCATAAAAACTTCTTTCGTTTCCTCTGAAGGGAAGTGATAGGATGCACTATTCTAGAGAAGTTTCGGACAAATTTGTGATAATAATCAGCTAGACCCATGAAACTATGAATCTCTAACACATTAGTAGGTTTAGGCCAATATACTATTGCCTGGATCTTTGCAAGGTCTACAGAAATACCATCACCTAATATGACGTGCCCTAAATACCGAATCTCTAATTTGAGAAATTCACACTTAGCCACATTGGCATAAAGCTTATTGTCTCTCAAGCATTGTAAAACCAATCGTAGGTGTTCCTCATGCTCCTTCTGAGACTTAGAATATATCAATATATCATCAAGGAACATAAGTACAAACCTGTCAAGATAAGATTGAAACACCCCATTCATCAAGCTCATGAAAACTGATGGAGCATTAGTAAACCCAAAAGGTACCATTGTGAATTCATAGTTCCCATAGCAAGTTCAAAAGGCAATCTTGTGAATGTCGGCTTCCTATATGTGAAGCTGATGGTATCATGACTTAAGGTCAATCTTGGAGAATACTATAGCTCCCTTGATCTAATCAAATAATTCATCAATACTTGGTAGAGGATACCTATTCTTTATTGTCAACTTATTTAGTTTTCGATAATCAATACAAAGGCACAAATAACCATCTTTCTTTTTCACAAAGAGCACTAGATCTCCCCATGGTGACACACTAGGTTGAATGCTTCCTTTGGCCAAAAGTTCCTCTAGCTGAAGATGCAACTCACCCAATTCCTATGTAGTCATATGATAAGGAGCTTTAGAGATAGGCTCTGCTCTTGGAATACGATCAATGCTGAAATTGATGTCCCTTTTTGGGGGCATGCCCAGAATCTCACTCGAAAAAACATCTGCATAATCCTATAAAATCAGGTGATCTAAAGTCTTCCTCACAAGATCTTCCTCATCAAGCTCATTTAGCATAATAGCTAATATCTGACATCCCTTATAGAAACTCTACTTCAATTGCATAATCCATAAATATATAGGCCTCGGTATCCCAACAATCTTCACATCCTTCCTCGGTCATCTTGACACATAATAATCTTCTTCCTACAGTCTATTCTAGCTCTATGAGAGCCAAGCTAGTGCATACCTAAAACCACATCATAGGAACCAAGAGGTATAACCCGAAGGTCAACTACAATATAAAATCCTCCTATGCTAAGCCCACACTTATGAGCTATAGAACCTATGGAGACCTTAATGCCTGAGGCTAGTTCCACTTGCCAACCATGATCTTGCTTCATCACATCCAACTTACACTTAGCAACTATAGATGGGGATATTAAAGAATGTATAGCACCTAAATCAAACAAAACTAAAAGAGGTGTACCTTGAATAGCTCCTGTGGTTTCAACCACTGTCCCCTAATGGTTTTTCGAATGGTGATCTACCACTGCAAACAATCTATGAGCTTTACCTGCATCTCCAACTGTGGGCTCTGATGCTATTGGCCTAGGGCTTGAATACTGAGGTTCTCACTATGGATAGTGAGCTAAAAAATGTCCAACCTACCCACATGTAAAACATCCTATACTTCTGCCAAATCCTCTCTTTATAGGTGGTGCATTTGACTACTTGTGGCTATACCTATTAACAATAGACTAACTACTCCGAGCGAGATGAGTGTGCTAATTTTGTTTATTGCATCAAGCATTGTAGTTGTTCTTGGAGTTATAACCTCCTCCATCACCTTGAGCCTAAGGGTATGATCCCTTCTACTAAGACTGCTGCTAGTATTGTTTCCCCTTAAGAAAAGGAGGGTTCCTATTTCCACCTGAGTTATGGTTACCCTTAGATCTTGATGCTATAGGAACTCCCATAAAACCTCAATGTCTAAGGTTGACACTTTTTTCTACAAGGATAGCTCATCCTACCACATCCTTGAGGGTTTTAGGCTCAAATACCTTGACATCCCCAATTATATGATTGTTCAAACCTCTAATGAAGTGCTATATCAATTGAGCTGAGTTGTCACTGAATCCCGTAAAGGACATGGGCTCGTAGAATTTGTGCTCATACTCTATTAACATCATAGAATATTGCCTGAGGTTATGGAACTCATCTACTCTTTGCTACTTCCATTCCTCTGATAGGAATCACTCACGAAAACTCTTGAAGAATAGCTCCCGAGTGACACTGTTCATATCTATGCCCAGCTTCTTTTCCTCAATTGTCCACCAAGTGGCCCCAAAATTCTCTAGATTGGTAATAGAAAATCTTTCTTTAACATTACTATCAAAGTCTTGCATGACAAAAATCCTATCAAGGCCAATAAGCCACTATTCAGCCACATATCTAGTACCCTACCCGTTAAAGGGCTTGACCTTGGATATCAAGTGAAGGAACATTTATAAGTTTTCCCTTATAGCTAACCCATGTATTAGAAGTGAAGGAACATTTATATGTTTTTCATTATAGCTAACCCATGTATTAGAAGTTTTGGTAGATAAAAGTTTTTTCCCCATAACTCATTTAAATCAATTTTCTAAAGTGCCCAAGAATAGATTATGTATATGTGACTTAGACAATAGCCATTATCATGTATTAATAGGACACATAGAAAATTCAATATGAACGAATACAATTCTTCCTCATTTATCTATCCTTCATCTTATATTAAATTAAATTTATATTAATAGACTTAAATATTATAAAATGATTAATTATTAAAAGAAAAAAAAATAATTAATAAAATGTTATTTATAATAATTAATAATATTTAATATTTAATATTAAAAAATTATTAATATTTAATAATGTTAATCTTTTTTTAATGACAACATAATAATATTTGAAATATTAATGAATGATTTATATTACACATATTTCATAACATAATTTTTTTTTAAAAATAAAACAAACTATTGTACATACCGCTGTCATGGGTACGTAGTACCTTGCTATCACAGGGCCTATGGTGATAGTGGGTATAGAGTACCCCTTTCATTGTAGTACCTGTGACAGCAGGTACCCGACAACCTATGGGGTAAATGGGCACGGGTTCATCCCTCCATTAATTTTTTTAAATTTATTTTTTATTAACATTTTTCAATAAATTTTTTTCCAAAATTTTTCAGAATAAATTTTTTTTTAAAAATATTTTCCAATTAACGTTTTCAAGATTTTATATATAGGTACATTTTAAATAAAATGTTTTCTCAAACTTTATCGTAGGTATAAATATATTTTTTATAAACATTTTCAATAATGCCAATGAATACATAATTTTTAAATGAAAAGGCTTTTCCAATTTTTGTAAAATAAGAATTCCCCTATAATAATCATTCTTCAGATTCACCTATTTAATCCTTCTAATAGGTTTGTCCATAAGCATTTAAACCGTAGACCCATAAATTCCTCAGATCTATGCATGTGGGGTTTTCTCATATAGAAATTTAAATATTCATGACAAGATTGCGTATAACTGGAACATTCAAGCATGGAATCCTCAAAAAGCATTCAGAAAACATGAAGAAGACAAGAAGTGGAAGAAGCAAAATAACATATGCAAAATCACAAGTGTCTACCTAGACACTGATGCTAATTCACTTCTCCTCAAAATCTATAGAGCAAGCCCCTTCCTTCTCCAACATTCCCACATGCACCTAAAAATGCTCCTCAAGCTACTAGGAGTGCTTGAATATAAGGACCTCTCAAGAAGCACCTAGAATGTCTCTAGAAACAACCAGAAGATAAGCCTTGACAATTAAGCACGAGCCTTTTCCAACCTTCTAGATGAGTCACAAGGTTGTAGACACCATGTTCTTAATTTTTGCATTAACTCCTACATTGTAGATATACGTGCAATCAAGATGTGTGCTTACTCCTAGATAGAGTTATGACTTTTATTTTAATTTAATTATTATTTTATTATTATTATTATTATTATTATTATTAATTTATTATTTTATTGTTATTTTTATTATTATTAATTTTAATTTCTTTTATTTAAAACTTTTACTCAATTAATTTCCCATTTAATTAATTAAAATCAAAATATCAAAATATCATAATATTATATTATTTTTTCCCAAAATAATTAAATCTTTTAATTTTAGACTTAATTTATAGAAAATTCACCAAAGACCTCCAAGATAAAATATGAAAACCGATCATAGAACAATCCATACAAAATCAATCTAAGGGGTTAAAATCATGAATTATGTCATCTGACCAATTCAAAAGGTAAAACATCTCAGATACTTGTCCTACCTCTTTAGGAAAAATGGTTTAAGGGTTTAGAATTTGGACTTGAGAATTTATCTCCCCTCTCTTACCATTGAGATAATGTGATAGGGTACACTCATCTTGGAAATTTAGGGAAGTTGATACCCGGTACCTACAACCTGCATAAAATCCATGCATGTACATACGATATATATATATATATATATATATATATATATGCTAAGCTAAACAGGCAATGGTAGGAAGTGGTGCATCATGCAGATCCCAACTAGTAGGTGACTACGATTCCTTTCCTTGACCACATCAGAAGCACCATGCATAAAGAGAACAAGCATGCACACCATACACATGTAGTATGGGGTAAGTATCCATCATCATACAATACATATAATAATCCATTTAGCTAAACATCATCAATAACTAAGAATAATGTAATAATCATCATGCATACATGAAATGTAGAGTCTAAGTAATCTCATCATATATGAGCTAAATCTGTAACACAATATCTGATACTCGCAAAACAATGCTACTAACCATGAACATAAAACTGGCCTAACAGAGTTTGGCAATGATAGGAACAATGTATCTAAAAAAATGTAAACTAGGGCAAGCACTACACAACTTCTATAGTAGGCTTTGAATATTCCCTAGATAATACTCTCAACAACCTTGCTTCATCTTGGTCTTCTTCAAGTTCTACGTTTAGGGTTATCACTTACATCATCAATATGCTCTCCTCTCCTTTGGGTTGTCTCCACAACATCTAATATGGCTGCAATTTGTCTCAATGTATCCAATATTGCATATATTTGGACTAGGGATGTAGCTAGTAGCATTTCTATGGAAAGGTGGAGATTTGGATATGACTATGGAGGAAGATGGAGTTACACATAATGAATACAGGGAATATGTAGGTGTGATATTGCAAGGAGAAATTGATGTCATTAATAATGATCCTATGCAATGTGATCTAAGTGTGTTGGGAAATGATAAAAATGAGAAATTTTTGGGAGTGTCTAATAATTATGGAAGTGTCAATGATGAGAGAAATACTAAAATCAGTGAGAATCCTTTGTATAAGGAATTTTCGTTAGTGGGTTCTATGTTAGTTTATCTAATATCTGCTAATTTCAATGGTATTTTTGAAAAAAGATTTATCACATGGTATTTGAGTGGAGTGGAAGTAGCCTTAGTCAAAGAAAATAGACATGTAGGTAGATAGGAATCAAAATATGGAAGAAATAGTAGGGAATCATCTTCTACTTTAAAAACTCTTACACTATCCCCCAATGAAGACATGATTAAGGTTGTTAGGGTAGACCAAAGTAGATTGAAGAATATTGTTATTTTCTTTTTTTTTGTTAGATCATAAAGTTTTTCCTTCACAAAAATATTTTGATGAATGGTTAAATTTAGTTTAAAGCAAAATATTTGGAATTCATGTTAGTTTATGCAAAATGATTTAAAAATGCTTCTTTGTATTATTCTAAAAAGCCATAACATGTAAGAAAGTGTATTCAAAATAGGTTTTTGGAATGTGGGGTCACTCTTTGTTCCATGCATTCACATGGTCTCCAAAAAGGAATCTTGACAAAGTTGTGGAGAGATCTACACCCAATTAGGTTTAGATTAAAAATATTCAATTATAATTTTGGTCATTTATTCCTTAAATATTAATCCCACTTTTTGGTCTATTCTATAAGTCAAGGAATCTAGGGTTACCTTGCCTCATTTAAATGCAACAGTCCTCATAGCCATCTCCCCTGAAGAAGGTTTCCCAAAAATCATTTCACTGGACTTAGAAGGACAAATTTTCTCATGGGAAATTTCTCCAATAGGTAACCATCATGCTTGCTTCTATTGCAATCATAATGGGCATCTTAAAAAACACTACCCGGTGTTCAAATATTAGTTTGATAAAGTCAAAGTGATAGTCGAGAAACCAAAAGATGGGACCCAATTATCTAACCCTAAAAATGGTGCCCCTGATTCTTTGTATAACAACTCAAAAATAGAAGAATTAAAAAATGATAACCCTTGGTTGGTTTAAACCAAACCAAAGGAAAATCTTGTTAAAGTGCATGCTATTAATAAAGAAGAATTTATCACTCTCCTTAATCCTTGGTATAATAAAGACTTTTTTTTTCATCCTTGCTAGACAAAAGGAAGCTAACTTATTTTTAGACTCACCCCATGACTTTTTCATTGGTAAGACATGTAGAGAAGGAATTAGTTAGTAATGAAGACATTCCCACTAGATTGAATGCTCAACAACTAGCTTTCAAATCTATTAATGAGAAATCCAATAAAATAAAGAGTATTATTGTGATCACTACAGAGATCAATAACTTATCACTTGAGACCCCAATGGAACTGACCCTTGATTAAAGAGAGTCATTTACAAAAGTGGTTCGAAGGAAGAGGAAAGAAAAAGAGAGGAATTCTCTCCACCATTGATAGAAATAAGAATGATATCCCTAATTTATTTAATAGGTGTGTGTGCATAGGATCATGGTGTGTCAAAAAGTGATGATCTAAAAAATATGTAGTTATGAAATGCCTCAAAGAATTTCAAATCTCCATCCTAATACCAAACAAAAATATTAATATATTTAAAAAGCCTCATTTTTTTTGGATACTAACCCTACATGGTCAACTTTAAAAATGTTTCGAACACATATTTTTGGACTATTCTTGTGTGTTTTTTTATTTCAAACATGTGTTCGAGGACTTCTTTTTTAACCCAAATTTGATAAAATGAAAATGGTTTCTTAAGAATTTTCTTATCTTTCCATAAATGTAATGTCTAGAAAATTACTTGTTTAGTAAGTAATTGTTATTTATTTTCTTATGGAGTTACGCATAAAGTGTTGATTAACACATTGATTGAGAAACAAATATAACTTTCAAATAGTATAACATTTTTGAAATCCAAAAGATGTGTCACATTATATACTTATTCTACTATAAGGAAAATAAAAGAAAAATTAAATTTTGTAAATTTTTTATTTAGTTAAGGTGGTCAAATACAAGAGTTTTTTTCTTAAGAAATTTCTTATCTTTCCATAAATGTAATGTCTAGAAAATTACTAGTTTAGTAAGTAATTGTTATTTATTTTCTTATGGAGTTACGCATAAAGTGTTGATTGACACATTGATTGAAAAACAAATATAACTTTCAAATAATATAACATTTTTGAAATCCAAAAGATGTGTCACGTTATATACTTATTCTACTATAAGGAAAATAAAAGAAAAATTAAATTTTGTAAGTTTTTGAATTAGTTAAGGTGGTCAAATACAAGGATTTTTTTAATTTTGAAAATACTATAGTAGATAATTAATAAAATTTTTTTTATTTGGAATAAAAACACCCAAAAGCATGTTTTACATCTAGGCATGAGTCTAATTCTTATATGTAGAATCTTATTAAAAATATTATCATTTGGTTTTGATTAAGTTGGTCAAACATACAACTACTTCTTATTTTTGTCTTGAAATTTTTGTAGTAATGCATTAAAATTCCAAATTTTGACCAATAAATTTTTTCTTTCTTGAAATAAGGAATAGTAGTTAAAAAACTAAATTCAATATCCTATAGATTCTTTCTCATAACTTTTTGGTATAAATCAAAAAGATGCTTCAATCTAATTGATTCTCTTGAAAATAGGAGAAGTGAGCTCAAGGATATATGGTTCACTTCGTGCAACAATCAGTGCGGGTGAAGTAGAGTCTTTTGTAGACTTGAGAGGTTTATGATGATTCTTCTTTATTCTCCTTTAAGGCCAAAGGATGACACTTTCCAGTGGTTGTGTCTCCTCCTTCCCTCTTAGACCACTCCACTATCAATACTATGATTCTAGTTAACCATAAAAATGATGTTAGGAATTGCATTTCTAGATATAAGACTTTCAAGTTGAATTCTTCATTTTTAAAAATGTTGATACTAAGAGTGCTATTAGAATGGTGACCTATCTATCCAAGATGTGCACCCAGTCATTGAGACCAACAAAAAAATGGTAATTATTAGTTGAAGCTGGGAGGAAGAATTATCAAATTTCTATTAAAAAAATAGACAATGAGAGAAATAAGAGGGAATATGTGTTATAAACTAACCTTAATGAAACTGAATTCAAACTTAAAAATAAAGGAGAAGATTCCATGCTAGAAAAATCATTGATTTCTACTAAGAACAAACTTAGAATTAAGCAAATATATAAGATTCAAGGCTAAATAATTTGAGCTCACATGAATTGGTTAAGAGATGGGGATGTATGGTCAATATATTTCTTCAATATAAATAAGACTAAATGGAAAAATGAATTGATTGTGGAGGTACAAATTGGACAATATAAAACTAATGACTCTAAGTTGATTAGAAGGGCCTTCTTTGACTTATATTCCAATTTATTTTCATCTAAATTTAGGCAAGAAGAACAAGATCTGAAAGGATGTTCCAACATTACCCAAAAAATATTTCTACACTTTATTATGATAATCTTAATAGATGTATTTCACTTGAAGAAATCAATGATTACATAAAGTCTACAACTAAAGAGAAATCTCAAGTATTCAATGGGATCATTTTAGATATTTATAAAGATAATATTGAGTAGATAGGAGAAGATCTTTTGATATTTTACAATGACACTTTTTGAGTATGGATCTTTGGAAAATAATGTAAATAGAGGTGTCATCAACTACTTCCAAAAATTGGGGATAAATCTTTGGTTAAAAATTGGAGATGGATTAACCTCTTAAACTTGTCTTATAAAATCATTGCCAAAGTTTTAGCTAGATAAATTAATAAAATTCTTTAGGATCTTATTTCATTAATTCAAAATAGCTTCATTAAGGGTAGATACATATTAGAAAACCTAATCACTAATTGGGAAGTAATGCATTAGGGTAAGGCTAATGTTAAAAATGTAGGCATGATCAAACTTGATTTTGAGAAGGCTTATGATATGGTTGAATGAACATTTATTATTGGTATTCTAAAATTTTTGGGCTCTCTTATTAATTATGAAAATAGATTAAAATCATGTTCAAAGATTCTTCTATAGCTATAGATGCTAATGGGGAACTATTTGATCCTTTTTTCTTCAAAGATCTATAAGAGAAGGGTGTCCCATGTCCTCCTCACTTTTTATGATTGCAAATTATTCCCTTTATTATAATCTCAGAGATAAAATTACTAGTATCCCTATCAAATGCATTACCCTCCCCAATTTAGAAGGATTGATTAATGTTCAATTTTTTGATGGCACAACTTTTTAAAGAACTCTCTACAAATAACATTTCCAAGGCCATGGATAGACTTTATTTTTATTCTTGTCCATTGGAGCCAAGATAGCCTCAATGAATTCTTACATTCTTGGATGGCCAGATACCCCTCCTAATTGTTTGACTAACATGGGCTAGAACTGTGCTGGTCCTTGAAAGATTGTAAGATATCTTGGTATTCCTTTTGTTATAGATCATTATATATCTAATGTGTGGGATTGGATCTACAATAAGATCAAAAAGAAACATATCAAATGGAAAAATAATTCACTCTCTCTTTTTGGGAGAGTTTAGGTTGTCAAAATGTTACTCTCCTCTCATCATCTCTTCTTTGTCTCTACTTGGTTGTTTTCTAAGTACCAAAATAATATGGTAGCTACTAGAATATCTTTGAGATATTTCTTGTGGATAGATGGAATGGGATCCAAAAAAAGAGATTGATATTGTGTAAAATGGGATTGGTATTTTATAGCAAGAACACTGTTGGAAATATTCAGGATAAGATAGGTTACTGAGAGGGGAGGGGTGAATCAGCAACATATAAAACTTTAAAACAATTCAGCATTTTAACCATTCACCATTCATTCATCTAATCTACTGCATAATTGAAAGATCACACATTTATTGCACATGAACATAGAGATTTGGTGACCCAGAAACCTTCCAAATAGAAAGTAAAACTGGGGTGGGGATGATGCCCACAAAACTTCAATACTGTAGTATAAATTTGGCCTGTTAAGGCTTACAATAATCACTTCTGGTGATCTGCCCTATTAGGAGCAAGTAGGACTTGCTAGATCCACCTTGTTAGAGGATTTACAAACATACAGTGAAGTATGCACTCTGTTAGGAGATTTTAAAAAAAAGACTGTTAAGTCTACCCTATTAAAGGATTTATAAATTGATTCACCTATTAGGATGAAGCAGTGGATCTGCTTACAACTATTTGCTAATAAGATCCATTTTGCATTGATCACCTGATGTGATAGATATAACTTTTCTACTCCTATGTTGACCTTGCTGAATCATTTTTACTCTGCTGCTGATTTTCAATACCTTCTTTACATGCAAACATCAATCTCTTCACAATCCATATTCCCATACTACAAATGATATCATACATTGCATATATACCATTCCAATATTTACAATTAATAGGTCGGCCAAAACACAAGTGAACAAAACATTACTGAGTCGGCCAGATAGTAGAAAACTCGGGTTCCTCAAGCTGACTCGGTGACCTTCTGATACTCGGCATCCACTACATTGCTCGGCATCATCATGCACTTGGTAGGAGTAGAGGCTTAGTTAATACTAGCCACACAAAATTGATTGAAACTCAGTAACAATTGGTGACTCGGTAGATATAGTGTCACTCGGTAGAAACTAACTTCTTCATTTACCTTGCTTTGCTCGATGAACACTGAGTCCTTCATTTGCCTTTTTCACTCAGTAAACACCGAGTCCTTCATTTACCTTTTTCACTTGATAAACACTGAGTCCTTTGTTTACCTTTTTCACTCAGTAAACACTGAGTCCTTTGTTTACCTTTTTCACTTAGTAAACACTGAGTCCTTTGTTTACCTTTTTCACTTGGTAAACACTGCTAAACTTCTCATTCACTCGATATCCTCTGGAATGCTCGGTGAGGACTGTTTACCTGCTGAACTTATAAGGTAACCACTAAATGCTTAGTATACATTGTAGACTAAGTGATGAGCTAGATAAGCATTCAGAATTGAATAAGTGTTTTCACTAATGACCAATATACCATAATTTCAACAAACATTTGGCAGTCTTGGGCTAAAAGACATTAAAAATCATGGGCTAGCTCTCACATCCAAAATGATCTATAAGTCCTTATTGGGGAATGAATCTTGGAAAGTGCTTGTGAGTAATAACATTGAAAGGTTGATAGCCAAA
The DNA here is from genome assembly GCA_028749045.1 of Cupressus sempervirens. Lineage (NCBI taxonomy): Eukaryota > Viridiplantae > Streptophyta > Pinopsida > Cupressales > Cupressaceae > Cupressus > Cupressus sempervirens. The sequence continues at coordinate 660,634,862 of CM053793.1, forward strand.
AAAGTGAAACATTGGTCAAATATACCATTATGGAAGATTTTCAAATGAAGATCTTTAGATCCAAATGGCTCAATTACTTTTGGGATGTTTGGTCTCAAGTGAGAAGTTGTATCTCTTATTGGAATTCTATTGGTGGTCCTCCAAAATATATTTTTACTCATAGATCAATATGTTGGGCTTTCTATCTTAACAATAAGCCTTTGTCTTGATCACAAAGCTACTCTACTAAGTAGTAGAATAAGAAAGTCATCTATGTTATTAATCATCTTCTTGTTAATAATAAACTTGGGTCATGGGATGAGATCTCCACCATATTTGGTATTCCTATCTCCCAAAAGAAAACATATACTCTTCTTTTGAAAGTGATTAATAAAGAGAAAATGGGAAAAGTTATGAACAATGATGATGATACAAGAGCATCTTGGGTTAAATAGCTATCCTTCTCATCTTTGATCTTTATCCCTATTGGAGAGAAGTTTTAGTGGTTTTGATGTTGTTGTTGCTATTGAGTTGTTCAGTGATGACCAAGTTACTATAGGGGGCCAAGTTATTGTAGCTAGTGTTGGTCAAGTTACTGTAGCTAGTGATGGTCAAGTTACTGTAGCTAGTGATGGTGAAGTTACTATACCTAGTGATAGAAAAGTTACTATAGCTAGTGATGGTTGAGTTACTATAGTTAATGATGATCGAGTTACAATAGCTTTCTAGTATTGGCCAAGATATCTAGTATTCATCAATTTATCTAGTGTTGGATGAGTGTTTCTTCATGTGTTGAGTAAGCCTAATATTTACTGATGCTTGGTTCCTTATTTGATCAATTTTTTCTAGGATTTGTTCTTAGTTTGAGCTGATTTATGTAATTAATTTGAATCATGAATTTTATGTTTGGATCTTATCTTAGGACATGTAAATACATTTTTAAGGTTGACCTTTCTATTATATAATGATCTAGAATCTTCTATAAGCCATTTTAGAAAGTGTAGGTAGAGGTGTTTGTTTTAAGTGAGGGGACTAAGAGAGTTAAGAGATGATGCATTTGGAAAATAAAATTTTAAGCTAGTTCGAGGATCTTGAAGTTGTATGTTGTATTTGGTTGTAACCCATAAAGCCTTATAGTTGGCCATGTATACTAATAATTGGGTAAACCAATAAAGTGTTGGTGTTTCTTCTCTCCTAGGCGTTGTTCTTTGTATTGTTTCTTCCATTATGTTACTCATCAAGGTGATTGTATAGTTGGGTGTACGTCTAGCCCTAGCTTTTCAATTTCTCCTTGCGATAGGTGGTATTAGAGCTTGAGGTTCATCCTTGCTAAGATTAGATCATGTAGTACCCTAAGTTTAATCTTTTGGTAGGGTTGTAGATTTGCAAATTTGACCTATATCTTGCAAAGGATTACAATCTTGTAGAAACCTTTTTGTAAAGATGGTTTGAGGTAGAGGAAATGATGACACTATGATTATGGACATGTTGAGACAAATTGCAGCCAAATTAGATGTTGTAGAGAAGACACAAAGGAGAGGAGTGTATCTTGATGATGTGAGTGATGATGAAGCAATGATGGAAAACCCTAATCTAGAACATGAAGAAGATTTAGGATAAAGAAATATTGTTAAAAGTGGTGTCTAGAAAACATTCAAAATCTGATATAGAAGTTGTTGCTTATAATGGAAAATTAGACACTAATGTTTTGTTGGATTGCATCTCTAATATGAAGAAGTTATTTGAATTTTAAAATACTCCTGTTAATAGGAAGGTGAAAATTTTAGTCACTAGGTTGAAGGGTCATACCTCACTCGGGTGGGTACATTTGAAAATTGATAGACATAGGAGAGGAAAACATAAGATCATGACCTAGCTGAAAATGGTGAACAAAGTGAAGAAGAATTTCCTTCCTACTAATTATCAAGTTCACTTGTTGAAAAAAATGCAAAATCTGAGACTAAAGGACATGACTATGGAAGAGCATACTTAGGAATTCTATAAATTGCACATCAAATTTGGACATGTAGATGACAAGGTTGAGAATGTTATGAGGTATCTAAATGGATTGAGATCCAAAATTCAGGATAAGATAAGTTTTGTTAAATTAGAAAGTGTGGAAGAAGCATACCTAGATGCCTTGAAATTGGAGTAGAACTTGGAAAGGAAAAGACAAAGAGGTAGAGGTGGTAGATTTGATAGAGAAAGGGGTAGATCTTATGGAGAAGGTGGTACATAGAACAATTATGTACAAGATAAGAGAAAATATGGGTGGAAAAATGATGATTGAGGCAAGACTGAATGTAAAGGTGGTAATAAGTACTAAGGAGGTACTAGTTCTTACCAAGGAAGAGATAATTCTTATTCTAGAGGTGGTTTTCATGGTAATTGTTTTAGATGTGGAAAAGAAGGGCATTGATCCTTTGAGTTTAGATACTCTGGTGAGAATCAACAAGGTAGAAAAAATGTTGTAATTGAAGGAGACCTTGAGGGTTCACCAAGTGGACATGAGGTTGGATAAAATCTTATGGTGAGAAGAACTTTTTTTAATAAGGAAATTAGTGAGGAGCATGTCTTGAGGAGAAGTATTTTCAAGACCAAATGTAAGATAGCTAGAAAAAGATGCTAAGTGATCATTGATAGTGGAAGTTGAACAAATTTGGCATTAGAGGATCTCATTAAAAAGTTGCAATTGCAGAGGTTAAGACACCCTAAACCCTATCATGTTTTATGGATTAAGGATGAACATAAACTACTGCTAAGTAAAAAATGTGTTATCTAGTTCAAGATTGGAGACTACTTTAATAAAGTTCTACATGATGTTATGCCTATCGATTGTTGTCATATTTTATTGGATAGACCTTGGCAATATGATAGATATGTTATGCATGATGGAAGATTAAGTCATTATACTCTTTGGGTGAATAGGAGAAAGAAAGTATTGCTTCCTTTAAATGAAATTCTAGATGAGGTTAATTGAACTACTAGTTGAGTTTGTATGGTCAATGGTAAAAATTTGGAGAAGGGGCTAAAGAAGAACCAAGTGTGTTTTGTTGTAATCCCTAAGGGACTAAGTTGTGGTAATAGTGATAGAGTGATAGAAAATAGTGATGACCGAGTGCCAACAAAAATTTTAAGATTGTTGAATGAGTACAAAGAGATTGTTACTAAAGATATACTTGATGGTTTACCACTAGTAAGAACTATAAGTCATTGTATGGACCTAATTGCTAAAGCTAGTTCACCTAAAAAAGCACTATATAGATTGACACCTACATAAAATGAAGAAATAAATAAACAAGTGCAAGAGATGTTGCAGAAAGGCTTGATCAAAGAATTTTTTAGTTTGTGTGTTGTACCTATTGTATTAGCACAGAATGGATAGTGTGTCATGATCCTATAGCTATTAACAAAATCACAATGAAATATAGGTTTCCTATGCCAAGGATGGATGATATAATCAATTGTTTTACTTGGGAAAAGTATTTTACCAAGATTGATTTGAAGAATGGTTATCATTAGATTGGAATTTAAGAAGGTGAGGAATAGGAGAGTGCTTTTAAGACAAAAGATGGTTTGTATAAATGGTTGGTTATGCCTTTTAGTTTGAATAATACACCCTATACTTTTATAAGGTTGATGAATGAAGTTCTCAAAAGATTCTTTGATAATTTTGTGATTTTTTATTTGTATGATGTTCTAATATTCAATAAAACTAAGATGTCATGCCCAAAATTCATGTGGCGAAACACAACCAACAATTTTTTTAAATTTTTTTTTCTAATTATTTTATTAATATTATTATTTTAAGTATGATTCTAGTTTAAAAATTATTTACTGATTATTTATTTGATTTAATTCCAATTAATACTTTATTTATTATAAAATTATCCAATAGTACCAGTCATCCCAATGAAAGAGTGAATCAACCTATTTAATTAATATTTAATATGTCATGTCACAAAAGACATAAAATTTGAAGTCCATCAATACTAACCTTCATACTTTATTTATATGTTTAATTAAAGTCCTAACAATTCCTCACTTATAAAATACATTCCTAATCAATCCATTTTACAACATACTTTATTAATTTAATTAATCCTCAATTATACTTCCATTTATTAATATCACAATTCTCTATATCATAGCTTTATCTCTATCTATCCGTGACTTAAAATAGCAAAAAAAATAATTAACTAATATAAACATATTTAAAGTTAAATTACCTATCTGCCTATCTTACTACCTTGTAGAATAATTCATTCGAAATACCATACCCATAATATACCATAGATTACATGTACTTACTATTTATTAACTTAACCATAAAAAAATTTCTCAACACATTTGGTACTTAAATAACCTAAAGATATTATTTAATTTTAAAATTTATGTACCTTATAGATAAATATATTGATACAAAAATTAACATTTTAGTTACATAGATGATATAATATTTAACTTTTTTATCTTAATTAATAGATAGTTTAACATTAAATGTTTAAACCTTAGATGAGCACCACCACCACCAATAACAACAACCAAAAAAATAAATAAATAATATAAGCATATTTGATAAAATAAATAGTAATAATAATAATGATTTCCCGAGAAGTTTATATGATAATAAAATAAAAACATTGTAATTTCATTCCATAACAAAGTGACATTCTTGTCTAAAAATGATTTTTTTTAATGACTTATTGCCTTATAAAATATGTAACATCCAGAGAAGATTTAATTCTAAAAAAAGAGATGTTTCTATTATTATTATTTTTAAACAAATTTAGAAGTTAATGAAAAACCAATGTCATATTAGAAATTGAAAGAATTACTCTTAAGATAAAACAAGATAAACTTTATGTTATTTAAATGAAATAGAATTAATAAATAAAATAGAATGTTTCTATTATTATTCTTTTGGTATAAATTAAAATATTTTAGTTTCTATAAAATAAAAAGCCATTACAAAAAAAAAAAAAAAACTAATTTAAAAGTTCTAAGTCTTAGCCACTTCGCACCCCCCACCCCAACCCTCCTAAGTACCTATATCTTAAATTATGCTCATACCTTACTTCCTTATAAGTAGGTGAGAAATCAGCTTGGCATTAATTTTGGCCAATTCCTCTAAAGTAGGCCAAGGTAAGTAGAAGGTGTGGGAAAGGATGAGGGGGTGGTGGGACCACCTTCCAACTCATCTTTTTTCATATTAATTTTTTTTAAAAGTGATGCGACTTATGGTCAAGATCTAGCCGCCATACATAAGGAGAATGTAATTTTTTAATTCTTCTTTTTTTAAGATACTTGCTAATATTTATGACCCCACCCCCCCTTTCACCTTTATATATATATATATATATGTTTGTTCACCTTATTATTAAATTGCTGACATAGTACTTAGTCCTCAAGGAAATATAATTATGATGGGTGAGTTAATGGTTTTTATAATGGTATTGATAAGAAAATGCTTATTTTATTGACTGTATTTGAGTATAGGCTTTTGTTTGAGTTGCCATACATTTTCCAACAAGTGAATATGCACCTCCAAGCCTCATTTTTTAGAGTTGAACTTATTAGCCTAGTTTTCTTCACATATTCTCTATGATTATTTATAATTGAGTTGTTGATATTCTAACATTGAATAATGCATTTCAATAAATATTATATATAGCGATCTAATGTATTACACATAACCACTATCATATTGCTTTCAAAATTTACTTCCAAGATAGTTTATTATGAAGCATAAATGAAATATTTTGCATGCAACTTCATGAACATCAAGTATTCTGATCTCGTTGATGATATCCATTGATGACTTTAATCTAATTATGAATACAACTACTATTGAATGCATATTCTACATCTATACATGACTCAAGATTGACCATATCTAATTGTTCCTATGAGAATGGAGGATAATATGATTCAAGAGATAGTTTTCTTTATATATTACTAATGTCTATAATGATGCTTAAATTTAATTTAATTTTTTTTAATACATTCATATTCAAGATAATGAAACAACAACATCAATAAAAGGAAATTATCTTTCATGATCCTCTCAAGCTTCCATCCAACACACTTGTGAAGAATGAACATAGCATGGTGGAATCACCATATCAAAATTTACACAATGGAAATACCTCTTTACAATACATAGATGATTCACAACCTCTCTATTGACAAAAGAATAAGAACAATAGAAACACTCTTACAAAGACAAATAGAATCACACATCTAGATGGATTTTATTTCTCCATTTCCTTCACAAATACAATAGTTTTTTCTTCTCCTATGCAATGGAAAGATTAGATAAACTCCAAGTTTCCAAGAATCATCAAGTAAAACCTGCAAAAGAGAGGCAATAATTAGGAACCATGGAGGCTCACCTCCCATCCTAGGCCTCAAAAGGGGCACCCACCAAGCTTGGGGAAATGAGGCACAAATGGTAGCACACCTTCAAACACACATATCATGCATAACTGTAACAACACAACTCAACACAATACAACCCATCCCAAGGCTTGCACAAAGATTCAACAATAGAATCAAGAAATAGGGTCAAGGTGGGTTCTCTCCATGAGGAGAATTTCAAATCTATGAGTCACATATATTCACATATTCTCACAAGTAACATGCATTTTCAAGACATAAAAATGTCTTCCCTCCTCATACACCTCCTTATACCTCCCAAGAATGCAAGTAATCATGAAGTCCATACTCCATTGAAACACATCAAAATCATCTCCACACACGGGAGAGTTTCCCAACTACATGGGTGAGCCCAACTAACCCCTTCACCCAAGCATCTCTTCCCTTCCAAGAGTTAGTGATGCTTCACACCCATTTTACATAAATAAACAACATGAACAAAACAAGGTTGAAGGAAGAAATCACATAAAACACGATTCTTCAAAAAACCACATCTAAACCATATCAAATCTACATTGCAATGAAGAAATACCATATCAAATCTACTACAATGAAGAACACCATGGATCATGCATATCAACCCCACTCCAAGAAATGGAAAATGAAAGTTTTTGCAGAGCTCCTCATCCTCTTCCTCCAAACCCTAAATGTCTCTAAAGTAATAGAGTGGGTAAGTGGGTTTCTAATTTGACCAATCTTTTATATAAGACTCCCATTTTCTAATTCAATAAAAAATGTGTTCTTTTTGGGGTCTCCTAGGTCTTCTAGGCACTCTTGTGGTCAATTTTAGCCCCCTAACTTCAATTATTATCATGGGTAATCTTTATTTTCATCACAATTATACCTTGGAGCTACTTTTGGCCCTCATTATGCAAGGTCAAAGTCAATTTCAAATTTCTTATGGTGGTAACCTTTGTTTCCCTTACTAAGACAAGGCACTATGTCTAATTCTTAATTAAGGAATTTAACTTGAGATAAGTTGTCCACATGATCCATCTTTAGAGAACATGTCATTTTCACATAATGAGTGCAAGTGCCAAGTGACACACAATATTCACTACACATCACACATGATATATTTTGACTCTACTCATGAAATACATACTAGACACATACATCTTACATTTATGAAATAAACACATCACAACAAGGTTTACAAATCTTCTAAAGATTCACCTTGGCAATGTCATATTAACATGTGTTTATACCTTGTTTCTCTGTTATGTTTCCATGGTTCTTTTCCTACACACTAAATTGAGCATCAATAATCCAATGAAAAGTTCCATATAAAATACATATGAAAGTAAAGATACATGGTAATTTCATTATTCTATAATTCACATATAACACATTTCATAATTAACTTCCTATTCTCCATCATTTACATATAACGCATTTAATCATTAATGCTAAAAAAATTGCATATTACTAACTTCCCTAACAAGATCAAATTAAGAATTTAAATCACATTATAATTTCATTTCCTATCATAGTAGTGAAATAATGAATAAATATCCATTAATTCATCGACTATGCCAATTGAGTCCCAATAAATATCATAATGGACAATCACACGATAAATATCCTTGTATAAGTAGCAAAATTTATTGTTGACCAAGTATCTAAATATATGTAGAGATATTTAGTCCTAAGTAACAAAATAAAAATATAGTATCTAAGCTATGATGGGTTGGGGCGAGGCCTCACATCCTCCCCCTAGTCATGAACTTCCTCCTAGAGTTCATAGAAAAAATAGGGGTATTGTGCTCTCATATGTGTTGTATCCTCCCATGACACCATGACCTCATCAAAAGAGTCCTACTGGACTCTAATCTTGTCCAATTCTTTGTCTCAAAGTGAGAGGGTCAATCGAGCCAATATGAAAATGGGCTCCAAGGCTCTCTGTCCATTTGACTCCACCTATAAGGCATCTGAATCTATGAGGTGAGACTCATTATATATATACTTCCACAATACAAAGACATGAAATACATTGTGAATACGTAACAGGCTATGTGGTAGGCCTAGATGATAGGTGACTAGTCCTCTCCACTCAAAAGTCTTGAAGGGTCCAAAAAAATGACTTGCTAGCTTAGAGCCCTTTCCATAATGAATTAGACACTTATGAGGTTGCACCCTTACGAATGCTCTATCACCCACCATGTACTCCTTATCTATCCTCTTGGCAAGATTTCCAAATTAAAGGGAGTTAACATATTTAATTTGAGTAAAATGAGGAGTTAATTGATTCAATTTGAGTAGAAAAATGAGTTAACTGATTTAACTCATTTTTTATCAATAGTGAACTAGAAATTTCTCTTTTTGAACTAAAGAGAGATTTTGTTGAGATATTTAATTTAATAAAATGAGATATGCTCTCATAATTACTTTTTCTATTTAATTAAATAATCTTTAATTCATTAGACACACTTTTCTTATTTAATTAAATAACTTCATTTAATTAAATAGGAATGGCTTCTCATTTAAATAAATAACTTTGTTTAATTAATTAGAAGTAAGTACTCCATTCAATTAAATAATTTCAATTAATTAAATAATTTCATTTAATTATTTCAAAATTATTTTCAAAACTAGTCAACTCAAGTCAACCGTGGTTAAATCTGATCAACTTTTGGTCAAACTTGATCTATGCGTATGTGAAAATGAGCAAATGTGAGTATGAATTCCAGCAACAATTCGATGCAAATTCTCATTCAACATTTCAAAATGAAGAGATGAGTTTCTCTTAAATAGACTTTCCTGGAATTCATCAACGGTTGACATTGATTTCAATCAGTGATCAGGATTAAAGGTGAAGTTTAGTCATAAAGGGAGATTTCCAACTTAAAGAGAGTTAACAGATTTAATTTGAGTAAAATAAGGAGTTAACTAATTCAATTTGAGTAGAAAAAGGAGTTAACTGATTTAACTCATTTTTTATCAATAGTGAACTGGAAATTTCCCTTTTTGAACTGAAGAGAGATTTTGTTGAGATATTTAATTTAATAAAATGAGATATGCTCTCATAATTACTTTTTCTATTTAATTAAATAATCTTTAATTAATTAGAGACACTTTTATTATTTAATTAAATAACTTTATTTAATTAATTAGGAATGGCTTCTCATTTAATTAAATAACTTTGTTTAATTAATTAGAAGTAAGAACTCCATTTAATTAAATAATTTCGTTTAATTATTACAAAATTCTTTTCGAAACTAATCAACTCAAGTCAACCATGGTTAAATCTGGTCAACTTTTGGTCAAACTTGATCTTTGCGAATGTGAATATGAGAAAATGTGAGTATGAATTCCAGCAACAATTCGATGCAAATTCTCATTCAACCTTTGAAAATGAAGAGTGATGGTCTCTTAAATAAACTTTCTTGGAATTCATTAACGGTTGAGATCGATTTCAATCAGCGGTCAGGATTAAAGGTGAAGTTCACTCATAAAAGGAGATTTCCAAATTAAAGGGAGTTAACAGATTTAATTTGAGTAAAATAAGGAGTTAACTGATTCAATTTGAGTAAAAAAAGGAGTTAACTTATTTAACTCATTTTTACTCAATAGTGAACTGAAAATTTTTCTTTCTGAACCGAAGAGAGATTTTGTTGAGATATTTAATTTAATAAAATGAGATATGCACTCTTAATTACTTTTTCTATTTAATTAAATAATCTTTAATGAATTACAGATACTTTTCTTGTTTAATTAAATAACTTCATTTAATTAATTAGAAATGGCTTCTCATTTAATTAAATAACTTTGTTTAATTAATTAGAAGTAAGTACTCCATTTAATTAAATAATTTCATTTAATTATTTTAAAATTCTTTTCGAAACTAGTCAACTCAAGTCAACTGTGGTTAAATCTGGTCAACTTTTGGTCAAACTTGATCTTTTCGTATGTGAATATGAGCAAATGTGAGTATGAATTCCAGCAACAATTCGATGCAAATTCTCATTCAACCTTTCAAAATGGGGAGATGAGGGTTTCTTAAATATACTTTCCTGGAATTCATCAATGGTGGAGATCGATTTCAATCAATGGTCAGGATTAAAGGTGAACTTCAATCATAAAGGAAGATTTCCAAATTAAAGGGAGTTAACAGATTTAATTTGAGTAAAATAAGGAGTTAACTGATTCAATTTGAGTAGAAAAAGGAGTTAACTCATTTAACTCATTTTTTATCAATAGTGAACTTAAAATTTCCCTTTTTGAACTGAAGCGAGATTTTGTTGAGATATTTAATTTAATAAATTGAGATATACTCTCATAATTACTTTTTCTATTTAATTAAGTAATCTTTAATTAATTAGAGACACTTTTCTTATTTAATTAAATAACTTCATTTAATTAATTAGGAATAGCTTCTCATTTAATTAAATAACTTTGTTTAATTAATTAGAAGTAAGTACTCCATTTAATTAAATAATTTTATTTAATTATTTCAAAATTCTTTTCGAAACTAGCCAACTCAAGTCAACCGTGGTTAAATCTGGTCAACTTTTGGTCAAACTTGATCTTTGCGTATGTGAATATGAGCAAATGTGGGTATGAATTCTAGCAACAATTTGATGCAAATTCTCATTCAACCTTTCAAAAAGAAGAGATGAGGGTCTCTTAAACAGACTTTCCTGGAATTCATCAACGTTTGAGATAGATTTCAATCAATGGTTAGGATTAAAGGTGAAGTTCAGTCATAAAGGGAGATTTCCAAATTAAAGGGAGTTAACAGATTTAATTTGAGTAAAATAAGGAGTTAACTGATTCAATTTGAGTAGAAAAAGGAGTTAACTGATTTAACTCATTTTTTTATCAATAGTGAACTGAAAATTTCCCTTTTTGAACTGAAGTAAAATTTTGTTGAGATATTTAATTTAATAAAATGAGATATGCTCTCATAATTATTTTTTTCTATTTAATTAAGTAATCTTTAATTAATTAGAGACACTTTTCTTATTTAATTAAATAACTTCATTTAATTAATTAGGAATGGCTTCTCATTTAATTAAATAACTTTGTTTAATTAATTAGAAGTAAGTACTGCATTTAATTAAATAATTTCAAAAAAAAATTCCAAACAAGTCAACTCAAGTCAACTGTGGTTAAATCTGGTCAACTTTTGGTCAAACTTGATCTTTGTGTATGTGAATATGAGCAAATGTGAGTATGAATTCCAGCAACAATTCGATGCAAATTCTCATTCAAGCTTTCAAAGTGAAGAGATGAGGGTCTCTTAAATAGACTTTCCTGAAATTCATCAACGGTTGAGATCGATTTCAATCAATGGTTAGGATTAAAGGTGAAGTTCAGTCATAAAGGGAGATTTCCAAATTAAAGGGAGTTAACAGATTTAATTTGAGTAAAATAAGGAGTTAACTGATTCAATTTGAGTATAGAAAAGAGTTAACTAATTTAACTCATTTTTGATCAATAGTGAACTGAAAATTTCCCTTTTTGAACTGAAGCGAAATTTTGTTGAGATATTTAATTTAATAAAATCAGATATGCTCTCATAATTACTTTTTTCTATTTAATTAAGTAATCTTTAATTAATTAGAGACAATTTTCTTATTTACTTAAATAACTTAATTTAATTAATTAGGAATGGCTTCTCATTTAATTAAATAACTTTGTTTAATTAATTAGAAGTAAGTACTCTATTTAATTAAATAATTTCGTTTAATTATTTCAAAATTCTTTTTGAAACTAGTCAACTCAAGTCAACCGTGGTTAAATCTGGTCAACTTTTGGTCAAACTTGATCTTTGCATATGTGAATATGAGCAAATGTGATTATGAATTCCAGCAACAATTCGATGCAAATTCTCATTCAACCTTTCAAAATGAAGAGATGAGGGTCTCTTAAATAGACTTTTTTGGAATTCATCAACGGTTGAGATCGATTTGAATCAACAGTCAGGATTAAAGGTGAAGTTCAGTCATAAAGGGAGATTTTCAAATTAAAGGGAGCTAACAGATTTAATTTGAGTAAAATAAAGAGTTAACTGATTAAATTTGAGTAGAAAAAGTAGTTAACTCATTTAACTCATTTTTGATCAATAGCGAACTGAAAATTTCCCTTTTTGAACTGAAGAGAGATTTTGTTGAGATATTTAATTTAATAAAATGAGATATTCTCTCATAATTACTTTTTCTATTTAATTAAGTAATCTTTAATTAATTAGAGATACTTTTCTGATTTAATTAAATAACTTCATTTAATTATTTATGAATGACTTCTCATTTATTTAAATAAATTTGTTTAATTAATTAGAAGTAAGTATTCTATTTAATTAAATAATTTCATTTAATTATTTCAAAATTCTTTTCGAAACTACTCAACTCAAGTCAACCATGGTTAAGTCTGGTCAGCTTTTGGTCAAACTTGATCTTTGCGTATGTGAATATGAGCAAATGTGAATATGAATTCCAGCAACAATTCGATGCAAATTCTCATTCAACCTTTCAAAATGAAGAGATGAGGGTCTCTTAAATAGACTTTCCTTGAATTCATCAATGGTTGAGATCGATTTCAATCAACGGTGAGGATTAGAGGTGAAGTTCAGTCATAAAGGGAGATTGTAATGCCCCGCTCAGGAACCCAAGAGAAATAAACCTAACATGTTACAATGTTTACTGAACTATTTTTTTAAAAAAAAGTTTAAACAACATCAAGATAACATTAATGCAGAAGCAATATGAACCTACACATCAAATACACATATTCAAATATAGATACAGTTTCAATTCCTCAAGAGTTCCTTTATGTTGAGTCACATTTAATAATTTTAAATTAATTAGTTTATGTTTCAAGTACAATGTCTTGTGATCATGACATATACATAATCGCATAAGCAAAGCATAAGTATAGCTAATACAATGAAAGTACATCCAATTAATAACATCTACTGCACATGTTGCAGGGTATGTGAAAATAGATACAATACATCAGAATACATGATAACATATATACATCATCTGAAAAGAAGTCTTTAAGATAAGAAATAAGAATGATAAAGGTACATTTCTGCAACGAACATCCAATAGCTGGCAATGTGAAGGGGGATCCAAATGGTAAGAAGGCACTACCTCCCGACTGCATGGTTACCTAGTCAGGCTTCCACTCCCACCGTGCAGGGAAGATAATGAACGATCCACATACGGCTAAACAAACATAAAACATCCCTAGGCAAGGTACCCCTAATAGCCAAAACTACCTCAAAGGTAACACATGCTACTCAAGAAGATAAAATAATCCAAAAAGAAAGAACAATCAATCCAATACTGACACCACACAACCAAACATCATACACGAACCAAGTATAAACCAAATACCAAGATCATAAGATAAAGTCAATGAAAGTTAATCATCTCAAGTCAAAAGCCACATGTCAAAAGTACAACATCCATGAATCACCAATCATCATCAATGAAAGTAAATAACCATAATAAAGACATCCGACAATAGATACACCACCAACAATAAGTACACCACCAGAGATACACAAAATCCACAAAGATCTACAGAGGAGACTCAGGCTACATACTAGGGAGTGTCATCACATGGTTGCTTGAGTTACCCTGGACTGATCTCTTAATAGACCCTAGACCCTCAAGCGTTGAGTTACCCTGGACTAATTTCTCTGAACCCCGGACCCTCAACATCAAACATATGGAAACTAGAAAGCCCTCTCAAGAAGACGAGGCACTCATCTCATTCCCATCCTTAGTCTATACAAGCACTAAAGGCATGGGTAGATCAAATATCTCTAACTTATCTTTTTAGTGTGTTTTCCCCCCATAAATTTTACTTACTAGATTATCACTTATTACATAACTTGCATTAGGTCACCCTGGTACTAACCACTTTGGGTCCCGAACCCCTATGCAAGCCACTCCCAAGTCATGTATCTAGACAACCTCTCCTAAGCACATAAAAATACAATTGTGTCCCATACCACAACAACCCTAAAGATCAAACTCAGTTCTTTAACAGGCAACCTAATAATAAGATGGCTCTCCCATTCAAGTACACATAAATTTTTCCACAAGTAAATCTCACAAATATAATCTCAATTTTAATCACATAACACATCATGACAACTAGCCACATAATTGGTATCAAAGAAATTCCATAAAACCTCTGGTGTACGTCCTAGACTGGTCAACATCTAATCAACACCAAAATCCAAAAGCATAAATAGTACAAGCAACACAGTATAGTTTCATAGTCTGGGTTTGGTTTGAGAATACACTATTTGATTACAAGTAAAGTTTTAGTTTATGTTACAAGTTATAATATTCTCCATTTATTCCATCCAATAACCCATTCATTTATTCGACTCAATATATATATAATTATGATCACTTTTCCTAAAAGAATAGTCTGAGTATACCCATTTATTTAAATTATTAAAATAATAATCATTGGTATTTAAATAATACTACATTATTTAAATAATACTACATTATTTAAAAAAATCAATTTTATTGTTAATAATGAAGTAATGAAATTAATCATTAATTAAATTCAATTAAACTAATCTTAATTAAATTAATTAATAATTATACAAGACCTAACTATATTACCAATCATTAATAATTTGCCAAAGTTAATAATTACTGATAAACAAAATCTATTATTAAAAGAATAATTAAAATTATTAATATTTAATAATTTATAATTACAATTCGTTAATAATTAATATTTAATAATCTTTAAATTCATTATATATTAATAATTTTATAATAATTAAGGATCTAAATTTAAATACAAATTTAATTTAACTACACTAATTAACAACTTTATAATCTTAAAATTTAACATATATATTACAGTACAAGTCAATTCTTATAAAGCGATTTAAAATCGCTGACTCATATATAAGGTCGTGCGACTGATACAGGCCTATTGCGTACTGCAGGCGACGTTAGATGTATGGAAAGAGGGGTGCAGTGGGGTATAACCCTGCCCACCCAAATGTATTGTTTAATATATATTATTAACAACTAAACAATCAGCCCTTTGAAAGAAGCCATGCGGCTAGCCTTGCAGGCTTTAATGCCACAGCATTAATCAAGTCGTGCGGCTGGCTGCATCAGCAGGTCCACCGACTAATGAAATAGGTAAGTGGTGTTATAATATTTGTTTATTATTATCTTATTTTATTTTTCTTAAAAAATTAATATGATTTATTATATGTGAAATTTAAGAATTACTTTATAATTTTATAATTTTTATTTTATTTAAAATTTATGAATTACATTTCAACAACTCCAAAATAATATATATATATATATATATAACATTTAAATTATTATCTCATCAAGAAAATTAAGTTTAACCTATCAGATTTCTAATTCAAAAAATTTCCTTTTATTTCAAACTATCCCCCAAATTAATTTTCGTACTTAAAATCTATTGAAAAAGGATAACGTTTATCTTTTAAATCTCAGGCCCGATTTCAATTATCCAATAGATTCTCATATTTGTTTGATTTCTTATTCAATCTTATGCAATCCTCTAAAATAAATTCAACGAAGTATTCATCTAAGCCATGTACAGATATTTCTCAAACAAGAACAATATTGCATACCCGAAACACAACACATGCAAAAGACACGAAGCAGATAGAAATTTGAAAAGCAAAAACTACTATACAATTAAACCACGAGATCCTACCTAGATCTGATGCTAACCTCGGACAATTAGATGCAATATCCTACTACAAGCAAAAATCTTTCAAGCCACGTAAAATCCTTTTCTTTCCAAACCCTTCGAGTTGCTCTCCATAAACCTATGTGTGCCTTGAAAACCTGTGTGCAATAATGACCCCAAAACCCTCTAATATAGAATCTAATTACCTTTTAGGGTTTCTATCACCACCACTCTAAAATTATAATTATTTTATTTAATTAATTCATTCATGCACAATTAATTTTCTTTTTAAATTGAAATATTCTTTTATTATTCCTTCATGCACTTTAAGTGAATTGTTAAATTACTTTATTTAACTTTCCACTTTACTTTTCTTTAAATTAATTTATTAACTTTAATCTCATGCGCACATTATTAAAATATCTTTATTCAAATTCACATTTTTTTTATCTTTTAATTTATTCTCTTTTATTTTCAACTCATGCATAATTCATGCGAGCTATAATCTTTATGATAATTAAATATCTTTTCACTTTTAATTTCATTTTTAGAAACTTAATTGATAAAATATTTATTAACTTAAATAACAATAATATTTAGCATTTATTTAAAAATGAACTCTAAATATATTATTATTAAATTAAATAAATATTATCATGTTCTAAATTTATTCTTAAAACTTTTATCTTCAAATTCCATTCTTTTTATTTAATTAATTTCTCAATTAATTAAATATAATTAAATATTAAAATGTTATAATAATTCTCCATTAAATTAAATCATTAATTTAATCTTTAAATTAGACTTAATTAATAAAAAATTCATCAAAGACTAACAAAACAGCATACGCACAAAATACTCACGGATTTTAAAAAGGGTAGATAGTCTATTACGAGTCCTCCTTGCAGGACAAGTATTATAGGCTTATGGCTAGGATTGGACCTGATCATTATCTTCTCATTCTCACCATTTGAGTATTTGTAATAGGGCACACTCATCTTGGCAATTCAAGGAAGTCGATGCCCGGTACCTGCATCCTGCATAAAAGACGAGCATGTACATGTATATAGTTATATCTAAACTAAACAAGCAATGGTAGGGAGTGGTGCATCGTGTAGATCCCGACTAGCAGGTGACTAC
This sequence comes from Cupressus sempervirens, assembly GCA_028749045.1. NCBI lineage: Eukaryota > Viridiplantae > Streptophyta > Pinopsida > Cupressales > Cupressaceae > Cupressus > Cupressus sempervirens. The sequence continues at coordinate 660,652,085 of CM053793.1, forward strand.
GACTCCCTCCCTTAACCACATCAAACACTGCAGACAGAAAGATAAAATAAACACGCGCACCATACACATGCAAGTATGGGGTAAGTATCGTAAAAATCACAAGTCTAATATCAAATGCATACATATAATAATGCATCTCTATCAATACAACATAATCATCATTAAAGACATCCTGTTAACATTTTTATAAAAGAAATCACATTTACTAACTAGGATCATTAAAATATCATTAACAACACATGAATGAAATCAACTAAGCAATAATAACTGATACATTTGTAATCAAAGTCATGAAATAGTATCATAATATTACAAATCTAGAATCTTTAAAACTAATCAATGCATAAAATCAGCCCAAGGAATTTGACAATGATAACAGAAATGCGAACTAGGGGCAGGCACAACAGAGATTTCCAAATTAAAGGGTGTTAGCAGATTTAATTTGAGTAAAATATGGAGTTAACTAATTAAATTTGAGTAGAAAAAGGAATTAACTCATTTAACTCATTTTTGATCAATAATGAACTGGAAATTTCCCTTCTTGAACTGAAGCGAGATTTTGTTGAGATATTTAATTTAATAAAATGAAATATGCTCTCATAATTACTTTTTCTATTTAATTAAGTAATCTTTAATTAATTAGAGACACTTTTATTATTTAATTAAATAACTTCATTTAATTAATTAGGAATAGCTTCTCATTTAATTAAATAACTTTGTTTGATTAATTAGAAGAAAGTAGTCCATTTAATTAAATAATTTTGTTTAATTATTTCAAAATTCTTTTCGAAACTAGTCAACACAAGTCAACCGTGGTTAAATATGGTCAACTTTTGGTCAAACTTGATCTTTGTGTATGTGAATATGAGCAAATGTGAGTATGAATTCTAGCAACAATTAGATGCAAATTCTAATTCAACCTTTCAAAATGAAGAGATGAGGGTCTCCTAAATAGACTTTTCTGAAATTCATCAACGGATGAGATCGATTTTAATCAACGGTCAGGATTAAAGGTGAAGTTTAGTCATAAAGGGAGATTTCCAAATTAAAGGGAGTTAACAGATTTAATTTGAGTAAAATAAGGAGTTAATTGATTCAATTTGAGTAGAAAAAGGAGTTAACTAATTTAACTCATTTTAACTAATTGAACTAAAGCGAGATTTTGTTGAGATATTTAATTTAATAAAATGAGATATGCTCTCATAATTACTTTTTCTGTTTAATTAAGTAATCTTTAATTAATTAGAGACACTTTTCTTATTTAATTAAATAACTTCATTTCATTATTTAGGAATGGCTTCTCATTTAATTAAATAACTTTGTTTAATTATTTAGAACTAAGTACTCTATTTAATTAAATAATTTCGTTTAATTATTTCAAAATTCTTTTCGAAACTAGTCAACTCAAGTCAACCGTGGTTAAGAAAGGTCAACTTTTGGTCAAACTTGATCTTTGCATATGTGAATATGAGCAAATGTGAATATGAATTCCAGCAACAATTCAATGCAAATTCTCATTCAACCTTTCAAAATGAAGAGATGAGAGTCTGTTAAATAGACTTTCTTAGAATTCATCAACGGTTGAGATCGATTTCAATCAACGGTCAGGATTAAAGGTGAAGTTTAGTCACAAAGGGAGATTTCCAAATTAAAGGGAGTTAACAAATTTAATTTGAGTAAAACAAGGAGTTAACTTATTCAATTTGATTAGAAAAAGGAGTTAACTAATTTAACTCATTTTTGATCAATAGTAAACTGGAAATTTCCCCTTTTGAACTGAAGCGAAATTTTGTTGAGATATTTAATTTAATAAAATGAGATATGCTCTCATAATCACTTTTTCTATTAAATTAAGTAATCTTTAATTAATTAGAGATACTTTTCTTATTGAATTAAATAACTTCATTTAATTAATTAGGAATGGCTTCTCATTTAATTAAATAATTTCGTTTAATTATTTCAAAATTCTTTTCGAAACTAGTCAACTCAAGTCAACCATGGATAAATCTAGTCAACTTTTGGTCAAACTTGATCTTTGCGTATGTGAATATGAGCAAATGTGAGTATGAATTCCAACAACAACTTGATGCAAATTCTCATTCAACCTTTCAAAATGAAGAGATGAGGGTCTCTTAAATAGACTTTTCTAGAATTCATCAACGGTTGAGATCGATTTCAATCAATGGTTAGGATTAAAGGTGAAGTTATGTCATAAAGGGAGATTTTCAAATTAAAGGGAGTTAACAGGTTTAATTTGAGTAAAATAAGGAGTTAACTGATTCAATTTGAGTAGAAAAAAGAGTTAACTGGTTTAACTCATTTTTTATCAACAGTGAACTAAAAATTTCTCTTTTTCAACTGAAGAGAGATTTTGTTGAGATATTTAACTTAATAAAATGAGATATCATCTCAAAATTACTTTTTCTATTTAATTTTCTAATCTTTAATTAATTAGAGACGATTTTCTTATTTAATTAAATAACTTCATGTAATTAATTAGGAATGGCTTCTCATTTAATTAAATAACTTTATTTAATTAATTAGAAGTAAGTATTCCATTTAATTAAATAATTTCATTTAATTATTTCAAAAAAAAATTTGAAATTAGTCAACTCAAGTCAACCGTGGTTAAATCTAGTCAACTTTTGGTCAAACTTGATCTTTCTGTATGTGAATATCAGCAAATGTGAGTATGAATTCTAGCAACAACTCGATGCTAATTCTCATTCAACCTTTCAAAATGAAGAGATGGGGGTCTCTTAAATAGACTTTCCTATAATTAATCAACGGTTGATATCGATTTCAATCAATGGTCATGATTAAAGGTGAAGTTTAGTCATGAAGGGAGATTTCCAAATTAAAGGGAGTTAATAGATTTAGTTTGAGTGAAATAAGGAGTTAACTAATTCAACTTGAGTAGAAAAAGGAGTTAACTAATTTAACTCATTTTTGATCAATAGTGAACTGAAAATTTCTCTTTTTGAACTGAAGAGAAATATTGTTGAGATATTTAATTTAATAAAATGAGATATGCTCTCATAATTACTTTTTCTATTTAATTAAGTAATCTTTAATTAATTAGAGACACTTTCCTTATTTAATTAAATAACTTCATTTAATTAATTAGGAATGGTTTCTCGTTTAATTAAATAACTTTGTTTATTTAATTAGAAGTGAGTACTCCATTTAATTAAATAATTTCATTTAATTATTTCAAAATTCATTTCGAAACTACTCAACTCAAGTCAACCGTGGTCAAATCTGGTCAACTTTTGGTCAAACTTGATCTTTGCGTATGTGAATAAGAGCAAATGTGAGTATGAATTCCAACAATAATTCGATGCAAATTCTCATTCAACTTTTCAAAATGAAGAGATGAGTGTCTCTTAAATAGACTTTCCTAAAATTCATCAACGTTTGAGATCGATTATAATCAACGGTCAGGATTAAAGGTGAAGTTCAGTCATAAAGGGAGATTTCTAAATTAAAGGGAGTTAACAGATTTAATTTGAGTAGAATAAAGAGTTGACTGATTCAATTTGAGTTGAAAAAGGAGTTAACTGATTTAACACATTTTTGATCAATAGTGAACTGGAAATTTCCCTTTTTGAACTGAAGAGAGATTTTGTTGAGATATTTAATTTAATAAAATGAGATATGCTCTCATAATTACTTTTTCTATTTAATTAAGTAATCTTTAATTAATTAGAGACACTTTTCTTATTTAATTAAATAACTTCATTTAATTAATTAGGAATGCCTTATCATTTAATTAAATAACTTTGTTTAATTAATTAGAAGTAAGTGCTCCATTTAATTAAATAATTTTGTTTAATTATTTTAAAATTCTTTTCGAAACTAGTCAACTCAAGTTAACCGTGCTTAAATCTGGTCAAGTTTTGGTCAAACTTGATCTTTGCATATGTGAATATAAGCAAATGTGAGTATGAATTTCAGCAACAATTCGATGCAAATTCTCATTCAACCTTTCAAAATAAAGAGATGAGGGTCTCTTAAATAGACTTTCTTGGAATTCATCAACGGTTGAGATCGATTTCAGTCGACGGTCAGGATTAAAGGTGAAGTTCAGTCATAAATAGAGATTTTCAAATTAAAGGGAGTTAACAGATTTAATTTTAGTAAAATAAGGAGTTAACTGATTCAATTTGAGTAGAAAAAGGAGTTAACTAATTTAACTTATTTTTGATCAATAGTGATCAAAGCATGTCACAACATGACATCATCAAGAATAAATCCACATTTCAGTCTCATCATGGCGACTAGAAAATAACCAAGGATAGCTAATCGATGACCAAAAATAATGGTTAAGTCAATGTCTCATAAATAAGAATCTCAACTATAACAATCAGTAATTTTATCCAATACATAGAGCATTCCATCACATAACCATAGTTGGGTTTATAAAAATCGAGTTTAAAACATCATCATGACATCACAATCACATAACCCCCAAGCCTCTAGTAGACGTCCTATAACTGGTCAACACTAGTCAACCCAAAACCCAAAACAATAGCATAAGGAATACACAATGTAAACACATGTTTTGGTTTTGCTAAGTTTTCAAATTTGAATGTAAAAGTCTCAATTTACGTTTCCCAAATTTAGAAAAAGAATTTGAAGGAACGTTTTGTACATATTTCCATGTATTATTTTTGGATGGATAAAAGTTTTCCTTTATAAGTCTAAAATCCAATTTCCAGTTATAATATTTTGTTGAAATCGTTCCCCACCAACTTTTAATTAAATTTCATATACTTTATATATTTTATAATTTAAAACTATTAATTAAATATTAATAATTAAATTATAAAATTATACATCATTATAAAAGATGAATTCTTAAATCTTTTATCAAATAATATTAAATCTTTTAATAACATATTTACATATTACATATATACACATATATATTTATATTCAAATATATATATATATATATATATACATACATATATAATATATAAATATTTATTATTTCATAAAATCGAATTAACAATTTCGATTTACACCATATATCATATGAAAATTAAATGCCAATGCGAATCGATTTTCATAAACATTTTATGCAACATAAATATTTTTAAAAAAAAAAACATATCATATAACATGAAATGTGTTTTGAAAAACACATAACTCCATTTATATACTACTGCCATGGCACGCAGAGCTCTATGATCGCAGGCCTACGACAGTAGCGGGTATGTAGTACCTGCTAACATCGCAGTACCTGCGACTGTAGGTACTTTGTGCATGGCAGAGCGCGTGGGGTATGGGTACTGTCCCTCCCACTGCGCATTAAAAATTATATATATTTTTTTTTTCCAATGCAATTTTTAAATAACGTTTTTTATAAAAATGTTCTCATGCGATATTAATATGAATCTCTACTACGATTTGATATTCGATTCTTCAATTAAATATATATATATATATATTCTAATTCTTATAATTTTCTTATAAACTTTTAAATCCCAAAAAAAAATTTCCAATAAATAATCTAATGGGTTTGGCTATGAATTTAAACCCTAGCTCCATTTTTTTTTCAATTCTATGCATATAAAATTCTCAAATAAATTTAATTGCCCATATTGAGAATGCATACAATAGAAATATGAAATTTCTCAGAAGACATATGGAAGACACAAAGAAGACAGGAATGCATGATGCGGAAATAACATAAGTAAAATCACAAAAATCTACCCAGATTCTGATGCTAATTCGCTCTTCCTTAGAAAACTCGTAGAGCAAGCTCCCTTCTTTAGAGTTCTTGAGTCCTCCAATGCTCCAATTTCTCTCCACGCTCTCTCTCTAAGCTTCTATGAATGCCTGAATATGAAGAGCTCTCAACAAACCATTGGAATACTTCTTGAAACCGCTGAAAGGTGTCACCAACTAAGCATGGGTCTTTTCCAACCTTTTTGATGAGTTATAGAATTGTAGACACTTTGTGCTTAATTGATGCACTAACCCCCATGTTGTTGACACATGTTAATTCCCATGCAAACTTATAACTTCAATAATTTATATTTAAATTTTATAACTCTCATTTTAATTTTAACATGCAAGTATGGGGTAAGTAACTGTAATAAAACACATGAGATAATAAACCATCTAACTAATCATCATTACTAACTGAAAACAATGTAATGATCATTATACATTAATGAAATGTAAAGTTTAAATGATCTCATCATATATCAATAGAATCCATATCATAATATCTGATAGTGTAAAAACAACACCACTAAACCATCAACAGAAAACTAGTCTACCTAGTCTGATAATAATAGCAACAATAAGTCTAGAAAAGATGTGAACAAGGGTAGGCACTAAAATGTGAATATGAGCAAATGTGAGTATGAATTCCAGCAACAATTCGATGCAAATTCTCATTCAACCTTTCAAAATAAAAAGATGAGGGTCTCTTAAATAGACTTTCCTGGAATTCATCAACAGTTGAGATCGATTTCAATCAACGGTCAGGATTAAAGGTGAAGTTCATTCATAAAGGGAGATTTCCAAATTAAAGAGAGTGAACAGATTTAATTTGAGTAAAATAAGGAGTTAACTGATTCAATTTGAGTAGAAAAAGGAGTGAACTTATTTAACTCATTTTCGATCAATAGTGAACTGGAAATTTCCCTTTTTGAACTGAAGAGAGATTTTGTTAAGATATTTAATTTAATAAAATGAAATATGCTCTCATAATTACTTTTTCTATTTAATTAAGTAATCTTTAATTAATTAGAGACACTTTTCTTATTTAATTAAATAACTTCACTTAATTAATTAGGAATGGCTTCTCATTTGATTAAATAACTTTGTTTAATTAATTAAAAGTAAGTACTCCAATTAATTAAATAATTTTGTTTAATTATTTCAAAATTCTTTTCGAAACTAGTCAACTCAAGTCAACCGTAGTTAAATCTGGTCAATTTTTTGTCAAACTTGATCTTTGCGTATGTGAATATGAGCAAATGTCAGTATGAATTCCAGCAACAATTCGATGCAAATTCTCATTCAACTTTTCAAAATGAAGAGATGAGGGTCTTTTAAATAGACTTTCTTGGAATTCATCAACGATTGAGATCAATTTCAATCAACGGTCAGGATCAAAGGTGAAGTTCAGTCATAAAGGGAGATTTCCAAATTAAAGGGAGTTAACAGATTTAATTTGAGTAAAATAACAAGTTAACTGATTCAATTTGAGTAGAAAAAGGAGTTAACTGATTTAACTCATTTTTAATCAATAGTGAACTGAAAATTTTCCTTTTTGAACTGAAGAGAGATTTTGTTGAGATATTTAATTTAATAAAATGAGATATGCTCTCATAATTACTTTTTCTATTTAATTAAGTAATCTTTAATTAACTATAGACACTTTTTTTATTTAATTAAATAACTTCATTTAATTAATTAAGAATGGCTTCCCATTTAATTAAATAACTTTGTTTAATTAATTAGAAGTAAGTACTCCATTTAATTAAATAATTTCGTTTAATTATTTAAAAATTCTTTTCGAAAATAGTAAACTCAAGTCAACCATGGTTAAATCTAGTCAACTTTTGGTCAAACTTGATCTTTGCGTATGTGAATATGAACAAATATGAGTATGAATTCCAGCAAAAATTTGATGCAAATTCTCATTCAACCTTTCAAAATGAAGAGATGAGGGTCTCTTAAATAAACTTTCTTGGAATTCATCAATAGTTGAGATCGATTTCAATCAATGGTCAGGATTAAAGGTGAAGTTCAGTCATAAAGGGAGATTTCCAAATTAAAGGGAGTTAATAGATTTAAGTTGAGTAAAATAATGATGGGGACACAACCCAACAACAGAATAGACACAATAGAAAGGGGAATTATATTAACTGAGAAAATATGCCAGTACAAACAGTGCAGAGAAAATAAACTTCAAAACATGCCCTGCGGGCTTACAATAGCATAAATTTGGAGAATATTTCTCCTTTTAGCACCTCCTCTCAAGCTCCAATCCGAACTGCCTTTTACAATGCCAAAAATCTCCTTAAATAGACCCCGGAGGGTTAAGGAGTAGGAGTACATTCTAGAAAGTGCTAGTAGGCATCCACCGACAAAATAGAAGGTTCCAGAAGCCGCGTTAGAAGTCGGTGCAAATTTAGAAGAATCCAGAAATGGTAGTCGAACTTCTGGGAGGCATAACTTTTGAACCGTAGCTCCGATTGACGAACCGTTTACATTTTCAGAAAGCTCTCGAAGCGCTCTATAGCCCTATGGACTAGCTTTGCTCGTCCCCCATTTTTTGACCCTTTTCGAAGTCATTTAATGCCCCAAACTTGACTTTGAAGCATTCTTAGGAGGTCTCAAAAACCCAAAAAATTGCAATAACTTTCAAACCGTAGGGCCTTTTGACCTGATTCTTTTTCTGGAATGCTCTAAATCTCAATTACCTTCATCTGGCCAAGTCACACCTTCTAGGTCACCAAAATGATGGCCAAATTGCATGCTCCTATTTTTTCGATATTTTCAAATGCACTAATAGTTGAATTATGAGAGTTGGAACCTTTATTTGAGCCAAATGGGTATCCAAAAATGTAAAGACATAAAATAGAAACTAAGTCTAAGTACATTTTTTTGGGTGACACAGGATTGCCCTTATACCTCTGGATGCTCCTGCATCAAATAAGGAGTTAACTGATTCAATTTGACTAGAAAAAGGAGTTAACTGATTTAACTCATTTTTGATCAATAGTGAACTGGAAATTTCCCTTTTTGAACTGAAGAGAGATTTTGTTGAGATATTTAATTTAATCAAATGAGATATGCTCTCATAATTACTTTTTCTATTTAATTAAATAATCTTTAATTAATTAGAGACACTTTTCTTATTTAATTAGGAATGGCTTCTCATTTAATTAAAGAACTTTGTTTAATTAATTAGAAGTAAGTACTCCATTTAAATAAATAATTTTGTTTAATTATTTCAAAATTCTTTTCGAAACTAGTCAACCCAAGTCAACCGTGGTTCAATTTGATCAACTTTTGGTCAAACTTGATATTTGCTTATGTGAAAATGAGCAAATGTGAATATGAATTTCAGCAACAATTCGATGCAAATTCTCAATCAACGTTTCAAAATGAAGAGATGAGGGTCTCTTAAATAGACTTTCTTAGAATTCATCAACGGTTGAGATCGATTTCAATCAACAGTTAGGATTAAACGTGAAGTTCAGTCATAAAGGGAGATTTTCAAATTAAAGAGAGTTAACAGATTTAATTTGAGTAAAATAAGGAGTTAACTGATTTAATTTGAGTAGAAAAAGGAGTTAACTCATGTAACTCATTTTTGATCAATAGTGAACTGAAAATTTCCCTTTTTAAACTGAAGAGAGATTTTGTTGAGATATTTAATTTTATAAAATGAGATATTCTCTCATAATTACTTTGTCTATTTAATTAAATAATCTTTAATTAATTAGAGACACTTTTCTCATTTAATTAAATAGTTTCATTTAATTAATTAGGAATGCCTTCTCATTTAATTAAATAACTTTGTTTAATTAATTAGAAGTAAGTACTCAATTTAATTAAATAATTTTATTTAATTATTTCAAAATTCTTTTCGAAACTAGTCAACTCAACTCAACCGTGGTTAAATCTGGTCAACTTTTGATCAAACTTGATCTTTACATATGTGAATATGAGAAAATGTGAGTATGAATTCCAGCAACAATTTGATGCAAATTCTCATTCAACCTTTCAAAATGAAGAGATGAGGGTCTCTTAAATAGACTTTCCTGGAATTCATCAACAGTTGAAATCGATTTCAATCAACGGTCAGGATTAAAGGTGAAGTTCAGCTATAAAGGGAGATTTCCAAATTAAAGGGAGTTAAGAGATTTAATTTGAGTAAAATAAAGAGTTAACAGATTCAATTTGAGTAGAGAAAGGAGTTAACTCATTTAACTCATTTTTTATCAATAGTGAACTAGAAATTTCTCTTTTTGAACTGAAGAGAGATTCTTTTGAGATATTAAATTTAATAAAATGAGATATGCTCTCATAATTACTTTTTCTATTTAATTAAATAATTTTTAATTAATTAGAGACACTTTTCTTATTTAATTAAATAACTTCATTTAATTAATTAAGAACGGGTTCTCATTTAATTAAATAAATTCATTTAATTAATTAGAAATGGCTTCTCATTTAATTAAATAACTTTGTTTAATTAATTAGAAGTAAGTACTCCATTTAATTAAATAATTTCATTTAATTATTTCTAAATTCTTTTCGAAACTACTCAACTCAAATCAATCGTGGATAAATCTGGTCAACTGTTGATCAAACTTGATCTTTGCGTATGTGATTATGAGCAAATGTGAGTATGAATTCTATCAACAATTCGATGCAAATTCTCTTTCAAACTTTGAAAATGAAGAGTTAAGGGTCTCTTAAATAGACTTTCTTGGAATTCATCAACGGTTGAGATCGATTTCAATCAACGGTCAGGATTAATGGTGAAGTTCAGTCATAAAGAGAGATTTTCAAATTAAAAAGAGTTAACAGATTTAATTTGAGTAAAATAAGGAGTTAATTGATTCAATTTGAGTAGAAAAAGGAGTTAACTAATTTAACTCATTTTTTATCAATAGCGAACTGGAAATTTCCCTTTTTTGAACTGAAGAGAGATTTTGTTGAAATATTTAATTTAATAAAATGAGATATGCTCTCATAACTACTTTTTCAATTTAATTAAGTAATCTTTAATTAATCAAAGAAAATTTTCTTATTTAATTAAATAACTTGTTTTAATTAATTAGGAATGGCTTCTCATTTAATTAAATAACTTTGTTTAATTAATTATAAGTAAGTACTCCATTTAATTAAATAATTTTGTTTAATTATTTCAAAATTCTTTTTGAAACTAGTCAACTCAAATCAACCGTGGTTAAATCTCGCCAACTTTTGGTCAAACTTCATCTTTGCATATGTGAATATGAGCAAATGTGAGTATGAATTTCAGCAATAATTCGATGCAAATTCTCATTCAACCTTTCAAAATGAAGAGATGAGGGTCTCTTAAATAGACTTTCCTAGAATTCATCAACGGTTGAGATCGATTTCAATCAACGATCAGGATTAAAAGTGAAGTTCAGTCATAAAAAAAGATTTCCAAATTAAAGGGAGTTAATAGATTTAATTTGAGTAAAATAAAGAGTTAACTGATTCAATTTGAGTAGTAAAAGGAGTTAACTGATTGACCTCATTTTTTATCAATAGTGAACTTGAAATTTCCCTTTTTGAACTGAAGAGAGATTTTGTTGAGATATTTAATTTAAAAAAATGAGATATGCTCTCATAATTAATTTTTCTATTTAATTAAGCAATATTTAATTAATTAGAGACACTTTTCTTAGTTAATTAAATAACTTCGTTTAATTAATTAGGAATGGCTTCGCATTTAATTAAATAACTTTGTTTAATTAATTAGAAGTAAGTCATCCATTTAATTAAATAATTTTGTTTAATTATTTCAAATTTTTTTCGAAACTAGTCAACTCAAGTCAACCGCATTTAAATCTGGTCAACTTTTGGTCAAACTTGATCTTTGTGTATGTGAATATGAGCAAATGTGAGTATGAATTCCAGCAAGAATTTGATGCAAATTTTCATTCAACTTTTCGAAATGAAGAGATGACGGTCTCATAAATAGACTTTTCTATAATTTATCAATGGTTGAGATCAATTTCAATGAACAGTCATGACTAAAGGTGAAGTTCAGCCATAAAGGGAGATTACCAAATTAAAGAGATTTGACAGATTTAATTTGAGTAAAATAAGGAGTTGACTGATTCAATTTGAGTAGAAAAAGGAGTTAACTTATTTAACTCATTGTTTATCAATAATGAACTAAAAATTTTCCTTTTTGAACTGAAGAGAGATTTTGTTGAGATATTTAATTTAATAAAATTAGATATGCTCTCATAATTACTTTTTCTATTTAACTAAATAATCTTTAATTAATTAGAAACACTTTTCTTATTTAATTAAATAACTTTATTTAATTAATTAGCAATGGCTTCTCATTTAATTAAATAACTTTGTTTAATTAATTAGAAGTAAGTACTCCATTTAATTAAATAATTTTATTTAATTATTTCAAAATTCTTTTCGAAACTAGTAAATTCAAGTCAACTGTGATTAAATCTGGTCAACTGTTGGTCAAACTTGATCTTTGCATATGTGAATAAGAGCAAATGTGAGTATGAATTTCAGCAACAATTTGATGCAAATTCTCATTCATCTTTTCAAAATGAAGACATGAGGGTCTTTTAAATAGACATTCCTGAAATTCATCAACGGTTGAGATCGATTTCAATCAGCGGTCAGGATTAAATGTGAAGTTCAGTCATAAAGGAAGATTTCCAAATTAAAGGGAGTTAACCGATTTAATTTGAGTAAAATAAGGAGTTAACTGATTCAATTTGAGTAGAAAAAAGAGTTAACTCATTTAACTCATTTTTTATCAATAGTGAACTGAAAATTTCCCTTTTTAAAATTAAGAGAGATTTTGTTGAGATATTTAATTTAATAAAATGAGATATGCTCTCATAATTACTTTTTCTATTTAATTAAATAATCTTTAATTAATTAGAGACACTTTTCTTATTTAATTAAATAACTTCATTTAATTAATTAGGAATGGCTTCTCATTTAATTAAATAACTTTGTTTAATTAATTAGAAGTAAGTACTCCATTTAGTTAAATAGTTTCCTTTAATTATTTCAAAATTCTTTTCGAAACTATTCAACTCAAGTCACCCGTAGTTAAATCTGGTCAACTGTTGGTCAAACTTGATCCTTGCGTATGTGAATATGAGCAAATGTGAGTATGAATTCCAGCAACAATTCGAAGCAAATTCTCATTCAACATTTCAAAATGAAGACATAAGGGTCTCTTAAATAGACTTTCCTAAAATTCATGAATGGTTGAGATCGATTTCAATCAACGGTCTGGAGTAAAGGTGAACTTTAGTCATAAAGGGAGATTTTCAAATTAAAGGGAGTTAACATACTTAATTTGAGTAAAATAAGGACTTAACTGATTCAATTTGAGTAGAAAAAAGAGTTAACTGATTTAACTCATTTTTGATCAATAGTGAACTGGAAATTTTCCTTTTTGAACTGAAGAGAGATTTTGTTGAGATATTTAATTTAATAAAATGAGATATGCTCTTATAATTACTTTTTCTATTTAATTAAATAATCTCTAATTAATTAGAGACACTTTTCTTATTTAATTAAATAACTTTATTTAATTAATTAGGAATGGCTTCTCATTTAATTAAATAACTTTGTTTAATTAATTAGAAGTAAGTACTTCATTTAATTAAATAATTTCATTTAATTATTTCAATTTTTTTTTGAAACTAGTCAACTCAAGTCAACCGTAGTTAAATCGGGTCAACTTTTGGTCAATCTTGATCAAATTCTCATTCAACCTTTCAAAATGAAGAGATGAGGGTCTCTTAAATATACTTTCTTGGAATTCATCAACGGTTGAGATCGATTTCAATCAACGGTCAGGATTAAAGGTGAAGTTCAGTCATAAAGGAAGATTTCCAAATTAAAGGGAGTTAACAGATTTAATTTGAGTAAAATAAGGAGTTAACTGATTCAATTTGAGTAGAAAAAGGAGTTAACTGATTTAACTCATTTTTTATTAATAGTGAACTAGAAATTTCCCTTTTTGAACTGAAGAGAGATTTTGTTGAGATATTTAATTTAATAAAATGAGTTATGCTCTCATAATTACTTTTTCTATTTAGTTAAATAATCTTTAATTAATTAGAGACACGTTTCTTATTTAATTAAATAACTTCATTTAATTAATTAGGAATGGCTTCTCATTTAATTAAATAACTTTGTTTAATTAATTAGATGTAAGTACTCCATTTAAATAAATAATTTCGTTTAATTATTTCAAAATTCTTTTCGAAACTAGTCAACTCAAGTCAACCGTGGTTAAATCTGGTCAACTTTTGGTCAAACTTGAACTTTGCGTATGTGAATATGAGCAAATGTGAGTATGAATACCAGCAACAATTTGAAGCAAATTTTCATTCAACCTTTCAAAATGAAGAGATGAGGGTCTCTTAAATAGACTTTTCTAGAATTTATCAATGGTTGAGATCGATTTCAATCAACGGTCAGGATTAAAGATGAAGTTCAGTCATAAAGAGAGATTTCCAAATTAAAGGGAGTTAACAGATTTAATTTGAGTAAAATAAGGGATTAACTCATTCAATTTGATTAAAAAATGGAGTTAATTTATTTAACTCATTTTTTATCAATAGTGAACTAAAAATTTCTCTTTTTGAACTAAAGAGAGATTTTGATGAGATATTTAATTTAATAAAATGAGATATGCTCTCAAAAATACTTTTTCTATTTAATTAAATAATCTTTAATTAATTAGAGACACTTTTCTTATTTAATTAAATAACTTCACTTAATTAATTAGCAATAGCTCCTCATTTAATTAAATAACTTTATTCAATTAATTAGAAGTACGCACTCTAATTAATTAAATAATTTAGTTTAATTATTTCAAAATTCTTTTCGAAACTAGTCAATCGTGGTTAAATTTAGTCAACTTTTGGTCAAAGTTGATCTTTGCATATGTGAATATGAGCAAATGTGAGTATAAATTCCAACAACAATTCGATGCAAATTCTCATTCAACCTTTCAAAATGAAGAGACAATGGTCTCTTAAATAGGCTTTCCTGGAATTCATCAACAGTTGAGATCGATTCAATCAACGGTCAGGATTAAAGGTGAAGTTTAGTCATAAAGGGAGATTTCCAATCTAAAGGGAGTTAACAGATTTAATTTGAGTAAAATAAGGAGTTAACTAATTCAATTGTAATAGAAAAAGGAGTTAACTAATTTAACTCATTTTTGATCAATAGTGAACTGGAAATTTCCCTTTTTGAACTGAAGAGAGATTTTGTTGAGATATTTAATTTAATAAAATGAGATATGCTCTCATAACTACTTTTTTTATGTAATTAAATAATCTTTAAATAATTAGAGACACTTTTCTTATTTAATTAAATAACTTCATTTAATTAGTTAGGAATGGCTTCTCATTTAATTAAATAATTTTGTTTAATTAATTAGAAGTAAGTACTCCATTTAATCAAATAATTTCGTTTAATTATTTCAAAATTCTTTTCAAAATTAGTCAACTCAAGTCAACTGTGGTTAAATCTGGTCAACTTTTGGTCAAACTTCATATTTGCATATGTGTATATGAGCAAATGTGAGTATGAATTCCAGTAACAATTTGATGCAAATTCTCATTCAACCTTTCAAAATGAAGAGATGAGGGTCTCTTAAATAGACTTTTTTGGAATTCATCAATGGTTGAGATCGATTTCAATCAACGGTCAGGATTAAAGGTGAAGTTCAGTCATAAAGGGAGATTTCCAAATTAAAAGGAGTTAACAGATTTAATTTGTGTAAAATAAGGAGTTCACTGATACAATTTGAGTAGAAAAAGGAGTTAACTGATTTAACTCATTTTTGATCAAAAGTAAACTGAAAATTTCCCTTTTTGAACTTACGAGAGATTTTTTTGAGATATTTAATTTAATAAAATGAGATATGCTCTCATAATTACTTTTTCTATTTAATTAAACAATCTTTAATTAAATAGAGACACTTATTTAATTCAATAACTTCATTTAATTAATTAGGAATGGCTTCTCATTTAGTTTAATAACTTTGTTTAATTAATTAGAAGTAAATACTCCACTTAATTAAATAATTTTGTTTGATTATTTAAAAATTCTTTTCGAAACTAGTCAACTCAAGTCAACCATGGTTAAATCTGGTCAAGTTTTAGTCAAACTTAATCTTTGTGTATGTGAATATGAGCAAATGTGAGTATGAATTCCAACAACAATTCGATGCAAATTCTCATTCAACCTTTCAAAATGAAGAGATGAGGGTCTCTTAAATAGACTTTCCTGGAATTCATCAACGGTTGAGATCGATTTCAACCAACGGTCAGAATTAAAGGTGAAGTTCAGTAATAAAAGGACATTTCCAAATTAAAAGGAGTTAACAAATTTAATTTGAGTAAAATAAGGAGTTAACTGATTCAATTTGAGTATAACAAGGAGTTAACTGATTTAACTCATTTTTTATCAATAGTGAACTGGAAATTTTCATTTTTGAACTGAAAAGAGATTTTGTTGAAATATTTTATTTAATAAAATGAGATATGCTCTCATAATTACTTTTTCTATTTAATTAAATAATCTTTAATTAATTAGAGACAATTTTCTTATTTAATTAAATAACTTCATTTAATTAATTAGGAATGGCTTCTCATTTACTTAAATAACTTTGTTTAATTAATTAGAAGTAAGTACTCCATTTAATTAAATAATTTCGTTTGGTTATTTCAAAATTCTTTTCGAAACTAGTCAACTCAAGTCAACTGTGGTTAAATCTGGTCAACATTTGGTCAAACTTGATATTCGCGTATGTGAATATGAGCAAATGTGAGTATGAATTCCAGCAACAAGTCGATGCAAATTCTCATTCAACCTTTCAAAATGAAGAGATGGGGGTCTCTTAAATAGATTTTCTTGGAATTCATCAACAGTTGAGATCGATTTCAATCAATGGTTAGGATTAAAGGTGAAGTTCAGTCATAAAGGGAGATTTCCAAATTAAAGAGAGTTATTAGATTTAATTTGAGTAAAATAAAGAGTTAACTGATTCAATTTGAGTAGAAAAAGAGTTAACTGATTTAACTCATTTTTTATTAATAGTGAACTGGAAATTTTCCTTTTTGAACTGAAAAGAGATTTTGTTGAGATATTTAATTTAATAAATTGAGATATGCTCTCATAATTACTTTTTCTATTTAATTAAATAATCTTTAATTAATTAGGAATGGCTTCTTATTTAATTAAATAACTTTGTTTAATGAATTAGAAGCAAGTACTCCATTTAATTAAATAATTTCGTTTGATTATTTTTAAAAAAAAATTTCAATAGAGTCAACTCAAGTCAACCGTGGTTAAATCTGGTCAACTTTTTGTCAAACTTGATCTTTGCGTATGTGAATATGAGCAAATGTGAGTATGCATTCCAGCAACAATTTGATGCAAATTCTCATCAACTTTTGAAAATGAAGAGATGAGGGTCTCTTAAATAGACTTTCCTGAAATTCATCAAAGGTTGAGATCGATTTCAATCAACGGTCAGGGTTAAAGGTGAAGTTCAGTCATAAAGGGAGATTTCCAAATTAAAGGGAGTTAACATATTCGATTTGAGTAAAATAAAGAGTTAACTGATTCAATTTGACTAGAAAAAGGAGTTAACTAATTTAACTCATTTCTGATCAATAGTGAACTGAAAATTTCCCTTTTTGAACTGAAGAGAGATTTTTTTGAGATATTTAATTTAATAAAATGAGATATGCTCTCATAATTACTTTTTCTATTTAATTAAATAATCTTTAATTAATTAGAGACAATTTTCTTATTTAATTAAATAACTTCATTTAATTAATTAGGAATGGCTTCTCATTTAATTAAATAACTTTGTTTAATTAATTAGAAGTAAGTACTCTATTTAATTAAATAATTTTGTTTAATTATTTCAAAAAAAATTTTGAAATTAGTCAACTCAAGTCAACTGTGGTTAAATCTGGTCAACTTTTGGTCAAACTTGATCTTTTCGTATGTGAATATGAGCAAATGTGAGTATGAATTCCCGCAACAATTCGATGCAAATTCTCATTCAGTCTTTCAAAATGAAAAGATGAGGGTCTCTTAAATAGACTTTCTTGGAATTCATCAACAGTTGAGATCGATTTCAATCAATGGTCGGGATTAAAGGTGAAGTTCAGTCATAAAGAGAGATTTCCAAATTAAAGGGAGTTAACAGATTTAATTTGAGTAAAATAAGGAGTTAACTAATTCAATTTGAGTAGAAAAAGGAGTTAATTGATTTAACTTATTTTTTATCAATAGTGTACTAAAAATTTCCCTTTTTGAACTGAATAGAGATTTTATTGAGATATTTAATTTAATAAAATGAGATATGCTCTGATAAATACTTTTTCTATTTAATTAAATAATCTTTAATTAATTAGAGACACTTTTCTTATTTAATTAAATAACTTCATTTAATTAATTAGGAATGGCTTCTCATTTAATTAAATAACTTTGTTTAATTAGTTAGAAGTAAGTACTCTATTTAATTAAATAATTTCATTTAATTATTTCAAAATTCTTTTCGAAATTAGTCAACTCATGTCAACCATAGTTAAATCTGGTCAACTTTTGGTCAAACTTGATCTTTGTGTATGTGAATATGAGCAAATGTGAGTATGAATTCCAGCAACAATTCGATGCGAATTCTCATTTAGCCTTTCAAAATGAAGAGATGAGGGTCTCTTGAATAGACTTTCTTGGAATTTATCAACGGTTGAGATCGATTTCAATCAACGGTCAGGATTAAAGGTGAAGTTCAGTAATAAAGGGTGTGAAGCCTCGCCCCGACCCATTGTAGCATAGTGATACATTACTATTATTTTGATATTCACGACTCAAGATGTCGAGACATTATCTAATGCTTAGAACATACTTTATTATTTTATGTTGTGTGATGTTACTTTCAGATATATTTGATGACTGTCTTTTAATGTTTCATGTATATGTATGTTGATGAAATCAGTAAATGTAGGATGGATAGTTTGATTTAAGAGATTTTAAATGTTTAAGAATTTAGTAGGATGAAGGAACGCTTATTGATGTGTGTTTCAATTTATCTGAATTTCTGATTACATATATGTACATGTGATTTTTGCCGGACTACTAATGTGTGCAATGAGTGTGCAAATATTTTAGCCAAGAAATCCTATGGAGGAACAAAACTGATCTCTTTGTGCTAATTTTGGAAACTTTGTTGTTCATAATTCACATGTTGTATTGTGAGATATATGTATGTATCTTCTTTGTTCAGTGAATGTTAATGTTCGTAATTATGTTCTTTTAGTGTCGCTTGACACTCGTAAACTGGTTATGTTTCTCAACATGCTACCTAGGGTTAATTGTTTAACCTTTGGACCAAGTTGGTTTAAGTTAGTGTCAGTTTTCTATTAGGTTCTTAACTGAGGTTAGTCATCCCTAATTTGGATTAGTGCTTAATTTGCATGTTAGAGTAGTTAGAAGGTCCTATTTTATTCCTAAATTTTATTTGGCTCTAAACCTCTTTCCTAAGGCTTAAAACAAAATATAATTATACCCAAAGGGTATGGGTATGGGTTAGGGGTCTTTTCCAACCCCTAAACCCCTTTTATTGACTTTTGAGGTCACTCAAAAAGTCTCTTTTTGCCTTTGTGCGAAAATTGACCATGGTTATCTTGAGTTACCTCACCTCATCCCCACTTAGGGTTTAACCATAGTGTAGGTTGAGTTAGGAGTTTCTAGAATTGCTAGTGGGTGGAAGTAGTTGTTGCTCCTTTTGGGTGGTTGAGTTGGAGGCTTATTTAGAGACCCTTCTTGGACTTGTGGAGGTGGTTACCCAATCTCTACATTTAGAGAGGAGTTCTTGAAGATTGAAGGAAGGAAGTGGAAACTCTACTCAAACTTGTTCTTTGCCATTACCTCTTTGTCAAGGTAGGAAATTCTCATATCCTTATTCAGTTTTTTATGTTTTGTTTCATGCTCATGCTACTTTGTTGTTGTTTCAATGTTTGTATAGTTGTGGGTATGTTGGAAAGATTTAAAAACCATGTTATTTTGGTTGTTTTCCTTTCATGTTTATGTTTGCAATTTTGAAATTTTTCTTGCATGGGTGTTTTGGTATTACTCACCCTTGGAGAGGGCAGAAGTGACCAATTTTGGGAAAGGTCTATTTAGTTGGACTCCAACTAGTGTAGAGTCTCTTCTCAGGATGAGAAGACGAAGAAAGTGTAGGATGTTATGGGCCCCTACCCGTCAGCACAAACTTGGTATGAGTATGGCATGTTTGAATGACAGAACGGTAGTTCTTGGTTAATAGCCCCGATTGAGCATCTGATTTGGTGTTGTGCTTGACTTCTCTTGTTGGAAGAATCCACCTTTCCCTAGTGTTGATTCATTGTGGATCTTATTGTGAAAACCTTGTATAAATATGCATGTTTTGAATTTTTCTTGTTCATGCCTTTGGTCACCTGATCAGATTCTGTTTCCTCCATGGTTCTAGAAATGAGTTGTAGAAAACATTATAAATCCCTTGATTATGATCATGAAGAAAATTTGATTAAATTGTTGAAATTTGGGATTGAGATCCTATTGTAAATTGTATTTTAAACTTGATGTAAATGGCAACGAAGCCGGGTTTTCTTCTTGGTTCTTTCTCGGCTAAGCCTTTGAATTAGGTTGGCCAATAAAATTGGTGTTGAGTATAATTGCTTGTCATGTGATTTAATCGTAAATCTTAAATTGGATGGATGCATATCAAAATAGAATAATAAGTAATGTCTTGAATTGTGATATTTCAAGTTTTTAATTTGTTAGCGAAGAATAGTTTGATATGATGAAACTTCTTAATTGATGTATAAGTATTTAGATGAATTAGAATTCCTACTTTGAGAACCCAAATTATTTCTTCTTTGTTAAATTTTCCTTATGAACAAATCAATTAGACTAAGAGATTTTGTATCTCCTTGAAACTTTAAAGCATGAAACACACACCTTGAATATAGTATGATTGATAAATTTAGATTGTTGGTAGAAGAAGAAAATATAACCTTGTTCTCATCTTTGTTAGTTTGTTTGTTAAAGGATCCATGTAGTCCTTAGGGTAGAATGTTTTCTTAAGATAATATAACTATAGCAAAGTAATATGTCACCACTTAGTCTTAAATGGGCTTCAAAAAAAAAAAAATTGCATCTCCAGGAGTGAAAAACCTCTCTGGAAAATACATGAGAAAAAAATAATTCCCTCTTTTGCCACAGAGAATATTCTCTGTATTATTCCTTTGACTTGCTATTAAAATCTAATATTAAATCATATAAAAAGAATTTGAATCAATTGCATTTGAAATTAAAATATCTAATTGTATGCCTCAACCATAAAACTTTTTCATTTAACTCCTTGAAGCTGCTAGCAGTCTAGACACTAGGCTTGGACTCTATGTTTTTTTTTGAAAATATATATAACTTAAAAGTTCACCCACCTTAATTCTATCTTTTCTTTATCTATTGCAAAATCCTTTTCCTCCTCTTCCAAGTTAAAGGCCTGGGTTGCCTATCCGACCACCTGCTCATCTCATCTGACACATGACATTCATGTCATGTCATTTCGATTTGGAAGTAGGAAAGAAAGTCAAAAAGGAAGGGAGATTAATTATATTTTTCCTCTATAGCTTCTCAACCCACTTTTCCCATTACCCAACTCTTGCACATGGCTTATAAGCCATCACCCACATAGGGTGGGGACAAGACTGCACTGACGTCAGCACAGTATGCTTGGGGCAACGTGGGTTATTAAGCAGTTTAGCCAAGTAGTGGCTAGTGGGTGTTATAGGTAGCCTAGGGTATAGGTAGGAAGTCTAGGCTAGCTTTAAAGATGTTAAGTTAGAACTTAAATGTAGGTTTTATTCTTTAATAAGATTAGATTAGTAATTAATTTGTGATATTGGGCAGTTACATAATATTTTTATGTTAAGGAGATGTTAGTATAGAATAGAATTTTAGTTGTTAGGATAATAAATTAATTCTAACTTTAAACGTCTCCTTTATGGAATTAGTATGTTTCAATTAAAACAATCTTAATGTAAATTTATTTATTTATTATTAGTTATCTAATTTATTCCCTTTAGTATAGTATAATTTTATTTAGATTAAGGTTAAGTATTAATTTAGTAGGATTAGATGTTAGGATAGTTTTAATATTTATTTAAGTTAGAATGTTAAGTTATTTATTCAGTGATTTTATTAGTATTGTAAATGTAGTTAAATTTTGATTTAGTTAAGGTTATTAACTGGGACTTTTCAATAAATTAGTTAGATTGTCAACTGATGTTAGTCTAAGAGGTTAATATTGATCAAAGCTAAATAGAGGATAGTTATGTGTATGTTTAGGTGTGACAATTATTTTCAAACAAATTTGTTCTTTGATTTAATTTCTCAATTTTATTAGATCCTTTTTCGTTTAAGTTGTTATTCAATATTTTTAAATATAACGATGCATAAATAATGTAATAGTGGAACGAATGTCAATATCATTTTAACTATGAGAGTTCAAATTTAATGATTAATTCATTTTTATGGTTTTAAACTTAAGAGGAAATGTAATGAACCTATTCTTTCACTGTGATATAAAAGTATTAGACTTAGTGACTATTAATTATTAGCAAAAAAATAGTGTGTGTGTTTGTGTGTTTTTGCCCTTGTAGTATGGGCATGACAAAGGGAGATTTCCAAATTAAAGGGAGTTAACAGATTTAATTTGAGTAAAATAAGGAGTTAACTGATTCAATTTGAGTAGAAAAAGGAGTTAACTGATTTAACTTATTTTTGATCAATAGTGAGCTGGAAATTTCCCCTTTTGAACTGAAGAGAGATTTTGTTGAGATATTTAATTTCATAAAATGAGATATGCTCTCATAATTACTTTTTCTATTTAATTAAATAATCTTTAATTAATTAGAGACACTTTTCTTATTTAATTAAATAACTTCATTTAATTAATTAGGAATGGCTTCTCATTTAATTAAATAACTTTGTTTAATTAGTTATAAGTAAGTACTCCATTTAATTAAATAATTTCGTTTAATTATTTCAAAATTCTTTTCGAAACTAGTTAACTCAAGTCAACCGTGGTTAAATCTGGTCAACTTTTGGTCAAACTTGATCTTTGCGTATGTGAATATGAGCAAATGTGAGTATGAATTCCAAAAACAATTCGATGCAAATTCTCATTCAGCCTTTCAAAATGAAGAGATGAGGGTCTCTTAAATAGACTTTCCTGGAATTCATCAACGGTTGAGATCGATTTCAATCAACAGTCAGGATTAAAGGTGAAGTTCAGTCATAAAGGGAGATTTCCAAATTAATGGGAGTTAACAGATTTAATTTGAGTAAAATAAAGAGTTAACTGATTCAATTTGATTAGAAAAAGGAGTTAACTCATTTAACTCATTTTTGATCAATAGTGAACTGGAAATTTCCCTTTTTGAACTGAAGAGAGATTTTGTTGAGATATTTAATTTAATAAAATGGCATATGCTCTCATAATTACTTTTTCTATTTAACTAAATAATCTTTAATTAATTAGGAATGGCTTCTCATTTAATTAAATAACTTTGTTTAATTAATTAGAAGTAAGTACTCCATTTAATTAAATAATTTCGTTTAATTATTTCAAAATTATTTTCGAAACTAGTCAACTCAAGTCAACCATGGTTAAATCTGGTCAACTTTTGGTCAAACTTGATCTTTGCGTATGTGAATATGAGCAAATGTGAGTATGAATTTTGTAAGAAATGATAAGATTGAGCAAGGAATGAGAAACAATCCAAGTAAGTTAAGTGTGAAACAATGTTACCATAAGATAAGCAAAATCCAAGAGCATACACCAAGATGGTTCAACAATGGAGACAAAGATTTATAAGGGGAAAGCAAAGAAAACCCCTTGTGAGTATTATGAATGAAGGCAAATGCCTAAAGAAGAGAGAGAGAGAGTGTGTTGGAGCAAAATAGCTCAATAAAATAACATCAAAGTGATAAGAGTGAAGAGGAAAGAAGGAAGAGCATCTCTTATATAGAGATGAGAAAGGAGTTGCATTTGTAACTTCCATTTCTATGAATGCCACATTCATAATAGGTGTGTGCAAAGTGTCACAATCCTCTTAAGGAGGATAAACTAAATAAAAGAATAAAAAAGAGTTGTCCTTACATGTGGAATAAAGGACAAACAATGACATGTCCTCCACATGTATACAATAGGACAAACTACATTTAGGGATCATTGGAATATCCCAATTAATATATCCAAGGAAAGATTAACCTTTCTAACACCCCACCTTAATCTTTAATTGGAGAGTTTACATCAACGGGTTGTAAACCCAAATTTTTACAATGGAACTGAAATCTCTCTTTAGAAAGTGGTTTGGTTAAAATATCAGCCACTTGATCTTCTCCTTTACAATAAAGAAGAGTAATTTGCTTGTCTTCAACTTGTTCTCGAATGAAGTGATGTTGAAGTGAAATATGTTTGGTTCGTGCATGATAAATTGGATTCTTTGCCAAGGCAATAGCACTTTGATTGTCACAATGTATAGGGGTAGGTGATTGTTGAGGTAGACCCAAATCTTCAAGAAGTCTTCTAATCCATAAAGCTTCCTTAGCTGCATTGGTACAACCTTTGTATTCAGCTTCAGTTGAGCAAAGGGAAATAGAGTGTTCTAGAGTGTTCTTTTTTTCTTTTCCAAGAAATTGCACCTGAACCAACAAAGAAACAATAACCGCAAGTGGATTTCCCATCATTGGGATCTCCACCTAGATCGGAATCAGTATAGCCATGTAAAATAAATGCAGAATTTGCATCATAAAATAATCTGATATTAATAGTTCCTTTAATGTACCTTAAGATTCTTTTAGCAACTTTAAAATGAGTTTGTTGAGGTTTAGACATAAATCGAGAAACTAAACCAACACTATAAGCAATATCAGATCTAGTAAGAGTTAAATAATTTAAAATTCCTACCAACTGTCTATACAAAGTTTCATCAACAAAAGGAGTATTCATATCAGTCATTAATTTAGTTCCTAATTCACATGGAATTGAAACATGGTTAGAGTCATTCATCTTAAATTTTTCTAAAAGATCATAAGCATACTTGCTTTGAGAAAGAAAGATACCCTTAGGAGTTTGGCAAATTTGCATACCTAAGAAGTAATGTAAGATACCTAAATCAGTCATCTGAAATTTCTGTTTAAGTTGAAACTTGATATCAGAAATCAAGGCATCTGAACTAGAAGTGAGTATTAGATCATCTACATAAACAATAACAATGATAATATCATCATTAGTATGTTTAATATACAAATTAGGATCATTCTTACTTCTAGCAAAACCTTGAGAAATAAAGAAAGAATTAATTTTAGAATACCATTCTCTAGGTGATTGTTTAAGACCATAAATAGATTTGTTCAATTTGCAAACCAGATTTTCACTACCTTTCTTAACAAATCCAGGATGTTGAGCCATATAGATTTCTTCATGTAAGTAACCATTTAAGAAGGAACTTTTAACATCCATTTGATGAATGGGCCAATTCATTTTAGATGCTAAAGCAAGAACTAATTTGATAGTAGGCATTTTAGCAATAGGAGCAAAAGTTTCATTATAGTCTAATCCTTCAATTTGTGAAAAACCTCTAGCAACTAGTCTAGCCTTAAATTTACTAATTTCATTATTAGTATTCAATTCTTTTTTGTATAACCATTTACATGAAACTATATTCTTGCCATGAGGTAACTTGACTAAGTCCCAAGTTTGATTAGCTATTAAAGAATCATATTCTTGCATGGCTTTCTGCCAATGAGGTTGAGAGTTAGCTTGATCAAAAGACTTAGGATCGTTAGAATTCATAATAGTAGTCATCAAAGCATAATTACAATAATTAATCCTTCTATGTTTAATTCCACCAAATCTAGAAATGTAATCATCACCTTCATTGATTAAGTTTTGAGCCCATTTAGGTTTACGTTTAGTTGCAATGGAATTATCACTAGAGGAAGAATCATTAGCAATAAAAGCATCATTAGTATCTACTTGAATATCATGAGTTGTAGGAGCAGAAATAATAGGTGGTACTTGAGTTGAAGGGTTAAGATAAGGAGTAGGGGTAAGAGAAGGAGGTTGGTCCTCCACCAGCACAATTTTAGTGCCACTAAATTCTGCATCATGAGTAGTAGAGCAGTCATGGACTCCATTTTCTGCAATACAAATATCTCTAGCAACTTGAACTTTGTTAGTAGTGGAATCATAAACATGATAACCCTTAGTGTTTTCATCATAACCAACAAACATATAAGGAGATGACTTAGCATCTAATTTATGCCTTTTCTATTTAGGAGTATGAATATAAGCAATAGATCCAAAAATCCGCAAATGATGTAAATTAAGTTTCCTACCAGACTAAGCCTCTTCTGGGGTAATAACCTTGAGAGCTTTGGTAGGAGTCCTATTAAGAATATAAGTTGCACAAAACATGGCTTCAGCCCAAAATTTATAATGCAGATTCTTAGCATGCAGCATGCTTCTAGCCATTTCAACAATGGTCTGATGCTTTCTTTCTGCCACACCATTTTGTTGTGGTGTATAAGGAATAGTAAGCTCGTGTTTAATTCCACATGATTTCAAATAAGAATGAAAAGCATTATTCACATATTCCTTTCCATTATCAGTTCTAAGAATTTTAAGTTTAAAACCAGATTGCCTCTCAACATACAACTGAAATTCAATGAATATATCAAGAACTTGATCCTTGCTATGCAAAAAATAGATCCAAGTTCGTCTAGAAAAATCATCAACAAAGGTAAGTGCATACCGAGAACCTTGAATGGAGTTATTCTCCATGGGGCCCAATAGGTCACTATGGACAAGATGCAATTTATGAGTTGCCCACCATGATTTTCCACTTGGAAAGGGCTTCCTATGCATCTTACCACTCATACAACCTATACAAGCAATATTAGAAGGAATAATGTGAGGCAAGCCATCAACCATATTGTGCTTTTGCATGAAAGTAATATAATCTGAATTTAAATGGCCAAGTCTTTCATGCCATATATTGAAATCAATAGAAGTATGTAACGAATATCGTGAACTAGCAAATTCATGAAATTTAAACAAATTGTCATTATCCATTTTAGAATGAGCAATCACGTTTTGAGTTTGAGGATCTATGACATAACATGTATCTTTGTAGAATTCAACTTTATAGTCCTGACATAACTGTGAAACAGAAAGCAAATTAGTTTTCAAATTAGGTACATATAATACATCATGCAATTTACCATTAGGAATAGTTACATCGCCTAAACCTTCAACTTTACAAGTCTGATTATTAGCTAACTGAATAGGAATGTTAGCAATATCAGGTTGTAAAGAATCAAAAATTTCTTTATGAGAAGTTACATGTTGTGATGCACCACTGTCAACAATCCATTCTAAAGGTCTACAAAGATTAAAGCTACAAGTAAAAGCATGACGAGAATTAGAACCAGTAGAGTTACCTTTTTTATGATTTGATTTTTTATTATTGTTACTATTGTTCATAGGTTTTTTATCATTTTGCTTTTTAAAACAGTTATTGACAATATGACCATCTTTGCCACAATAAGAACAATGAGGTTTGGAATTGGAATGATTCCTTTGATTATTAGTATTACGATTATTATTATGATGATTGTTATTATTGTTATATTTCGTATGAAATTTATTGTTGGAATTATTTGAATTAGTATTATATTGTTTGTTGTTATTATTATTATTATTATTGGAACGAAAATTATTATTTGAATTTCTAGACACAAATGCATGTTTAGTTGATTTAAGGGTACCAAACTGAATTAGCTTAGCTTCTTCTTGTCTTAGTAAAGTTTGAAAAATAACATAAGTTAACTGAGAAGTTAAAGTAGGAATAGCAAGCTGTGCATGAATATTAGTTATAAACTGTTGAAACTGTCTAGGAAGACACTTTTTAAGAATAAGATGAATTAAACAAATGTCCTCTTATTGAACACCTAAGGCAATAATTTGTCTTTTAAGAGAATCAAATTTTAATAAAAATTCATCCATACTCTTAAAATCTGCATACTTGAGATCTTCAAGTTGATCCTGCAACTGTATTTTGCGGTATTCATCTCCACTGGCATACTTGGTTTTCAAGATGGACCATGCATCATGAGCTTTAGAACAGTGAGCAATTAACACATATAAATCTGGAATAATGGAAATACCAATTAAACCTAACGCTTCTTCATTTTTAGATTTCCAAGTATCTTTTTCGTCTTGGGTAGCCGCTGAACCAGGTTCAAGAGAAGGATCAGTGGCTATTTCGAAGAGGTGTTTAAAATGAAAAATGAATGAGAAATGAGTTTTCTAGGAATGATAATTAGAATAACTAAGTTTTATTTCTGGAATTAAGGTTGACATGATTACAAGATTGATGAATTTAAAAAAAAATTCTTGATTTGAAAATCAAATTAATTGAAAAAAAAATCTCGTCTTTTATATATAAAATATATTTTTTTTCTCAAAGAACACAAATTAGAGTAAAAAAATTTTATCAAATGAAAAAGTTTTTTAAAAAAATGAATATAAATTTTTTTTGTTTTTTTATAATAAACTTTGTAAGGTTAAAAGGTTTCTTTAAAAAAAACTTCTAAAAAAAATAAATTAAACAAAATACTAATGTTGATATTTTTTTTGTAAAAGGGCATCGGTGAAAAGGCGGGTAGACTAAGTGGAGATTTTAAAAAATGCACAGTCCTAGCGGTAGATGATAAGGGGGGAGCGGTTGGACTGGCTGCACAGGCGACAAGTGACGCGTGGCCTGAACGCAGGCAGCGGCGGAGGTGGTAGGTTTGGTCGTGCAGGCGGCGGGTGACGCGTGGCCAAAGTGTAGATAGCGGCAGGTAACGGGTGGTTTGTGTGTAGGCAGCAGCGGGAGTGGTGGGTCTGGATGCGCAAGCGGCGGGTGACGGGTGGTCTTTGCGCAGGTAGCGGCGAGAGCACAGGCTGAGCGTAGGTGTTGGTGACGTGCAGGCTGAGCGTAGGTGTCGCGCAGGTGGCGTAGGTGGCATGCAGGCTGAGCGCAGATGTCGCACGGGTGGTGCGCGGGTGTTGCACAAGTGGCGCAGGTGGCGCGCGGGTGGCGCGTCCACCCAACACAAAAAATTCTAATTAAAAAGACTCTTGCGCTACGCGTGTTTAAAACAATTAAATGCAATTATTCTAAATTTAGTAGAATAAATATTTAAAATTAAAAGATTGCACAATAAATTAGTGCTATGAAATAAATGCTCCTTGTTTTGGCAACACGCCTTCCAAAACAAGAGCAAAATTTTGAATTTTTTTTGAAAAGGAAAACCCTTTGGCGGCAAGCCTTCTAAAGAGGGTTAGTAAAAAAAAATTTAATATGAAACTTGCACACACAAGAGATGTTAAAATGATCTAAAACCACAACACAAACTTTCAAACTTTCAAACTTCTTCTCTCAATAACGTCTCCAAATAAGGTGTGCTCCAATGAATGGCAACCTTCAACACAAAACATAAAACAAGGATTAGATAGCCAAGCTCTGATACCATGTAAGAAATGACAAGATTGAGCAAGAAATGAGAAACAATCCAAGTAAGTTAAGTGTGAAACAATGTTACCATAAGATAAGCAAAATCCAAGAGCATACACCAAGATGGTTCAACAATGGAGACAAGAATTTATAAGGGGAAAGCAAAGAAAACCCCTTGTGAGTATTATGAATGAAGGCAAATGCCTAAAGAAGAGAGAGAGAGAGAGTGTTGGAGCAAAATAGCTCAATACAATAACATCACAGTGATAAGAGTGAAGAGGAAAGAAGGAGGAGCATCTCTTATATAGAGATGAGAAAGGAGTTGCATTTGTAACTCCCATTTCTATGAATGCCACATTCATAATAGGTGTGTGCAAAGTGTCACAATCCTCTTAAGGAGGATAAACTAAATAAAGGAATAAAAAAGAGTTGTGATTACATGTGGAATAAAGGACAAACAATGACATGTCCTCCACATGTATAAAATAGGAAAAACTACATTCAGGGATCCTTGGAATATCCCAATTAATATATCCAAGGAAAGATTAACCTTTCTAACATCAAGCAACAATTCGATGCAAATTCTCATTCAGCCTTTCAAAATGAAGAGATGAGGGTCTCTTAAATAGACTTTCCTAGAATTCATCAACGGTTGAGATCGATTTCAATCAATGGTCAGGATAAAAGGTGAAGTTCAGTCATAAAGGGAGATTTCCAAATTAAAGGGAGTTAACAGATTTAATTTGAGTAAAATAAGGAGTTAACTGATTCAATTTGAGTAGAAAAAGGAGTTAACTGATTTAACTCATTTTTGATCAATAGTGAACTAGAAAGTTCCCTTTTTGAACTGAAGAGAGATTTTGTTGAGATATTTAATTTAATAGAATGAGATATGCTCTCATAATTACTTTTTCTATTTAATTAAATAATCTTTAATTAATTAGAGACACTTTTCTTATTTAATTAAATAACTTCATTTAATTAAATAACTTTGTTTAATTAGTTAGAAGTAAGTACTCCATTTAATTAAATAATTTTGTTTAATTATTTCAAAATTCTTTTCGAAACTAGTCAACTCAAGTCAACCGTGGTTAAATCTGGTCAACTTTTGGTCAAACTTAATCTTTTCGTATGTGAATCTGAGCAAATGTGAGTATGAATTCCAGCAACAATTCGATGCAAATTCTCATTCAACCTTTCAAAATGAAGAGATGAGGGTCTCTTAAATAGGCTTTCTTGGAATTCATCAACGGTTGAGATCGTGTAATGCCTTGCCAAGGGATCCAAAGAATTAACATAGAAATTCACTAAGTTTCGTAACATTTTTTTTTATAAAAATAGCATGAAAGTAAATACCACATATTACTTGTACATAATAACGGAAGCAATAGCAATGTCCATCTAAAAGTAAACATAACATACATAACCGATTTTATTCTTTAAGAATCCCTTAACATTGAGTTACATCTAAATTAACTAACATACATGAGTCCATCTAGTACAATATCCACATGAAATAATAATGATAAGTCCAATGTTCATACATTACATTTTCAAATGCTCAATCATCCACTGTACATGTCACAGAGTATGAAGGCTTAAAAGAATATACATATGTGAAATAAGGTACATCATCCTATTCTAATCCATGATACATTAAAGAAAATCACATGATACACATGATACATCATCATAGAATACATATACATCCATCGTAAGATCAAACATAACTAACTAAGTGCATGGTTCCTCCCAAATGTTAATTGCATCATTAGACCATCGTGGGCCCTAGCCATCCCTCCGTGCGTAACATCCCAAATCACCGAAGAGATCATCGGTATTAACATAGTAGGAATGTCACTCCTAACATATACATCATATGTAGAAAGTAATCTAACATGCAAATATAAGCATAAGATAATATCATCTAACATATGCTAATCATCAATGAAAGGATATATATACACCATCACGAAGGACGCCTCAGCCACAATGTCTCAATGAATCTCAAATGATAAGAGTGGAAGATACACTACCACCCGATCGCATGGCACCTAAGTGGTCCACTCCCACCGTGCTGAGGAGATAATCTCAAATCCCAAATAGGCTATCCATAACACATAGCACAAACCTCTATAGTCCAGGAATCCTAAAAGTATACTAACTCAAAGGTTCCAATCATGAAACTAACATCTACTTCCTAGAGGCACACAATGACATGTAGGAACCTACTATGCAAGCAGGAAAGTGTCATCACATTTATCACGTACAAGTTACCCTGGCAGTTAGCTAAATTCCACGGGTCCATATTGATCTCATGCGGCCACTAGTATCCTCTGATACTGACAAGGCATACTATGGAATGCAAGGTTGTAACCATGCGTTCTCACTACTCCCATCTTAGCCTATACAAGCA
The DNA here is from genome assembly GCA_028749045.1 of Cupressus sempervirens. Taxonomy (NCBI): domain Eukaryota; kingdom Viridiplantae; phylum Streptophyta; class Pinopsida; order Cupressales; family Cupressaceae; genus Cupressus; species Cupressus sempervirens. Next base: position 660,683,885 of record CM053793.1, read on the forward strand.
CTCAAGGCATGGGCGAGAAAAAATCACTTATCTTTTTAGGTTCATTCAGTTAGTATTAGGTGTGAATGTTATCACTTATTAATCCAACTTACAATGAGTTACCCTAGCAGCCTCTTAAGGCCCCGGCCCCCATTGCAAGCCACTTGCTGTCAGTACATGCAGATATCCTACCCTAATGCTCATGGAATCATAAATCTCAAAATCACAAAAATAATCCATAATCAAATAAAAGCATCAAATCTCCATGAGCAAACATCCATTGAAAATGATGACCACAACAACTCTCTATTGGCAACTGAAGCATCACTGATAATCAAAAGTATCCAATGGTTCTCAATTACCAAAATATATCTCAAACACATTGATCAAAGACTCCAAAAATGGTTGAGTCAAACATGTCACAACATGACATCATCAAGAAAAAATCCACATTTCAGTCCCATCATGGCGACTAGAAAATAACCAAAGATAACTGATCGATGACCAAAAATAATGGTTAAGTCAAGTGTCTCATAACTAAGAATCTCAACTATAACAATCAGTATTCACATCCAATACACAGAACATTCTATCACATAACCATGGTTGGGTTATAAAGATCAAGATTAAAACATCATCATGGCATCACAATCACATAACCCCCAAGCCTCTGGTAGACGTCTTATATTGGTCAACACTAGTAAACCCAAAACCCAAAACAATAGCATAAAGAATACACAATGTAAACACATGTTTTGGTTTTGCTAAGTTTACAACTTAAATGCAAAAGTCTCAGTTTACGTTCCAAGTTGGATAATGAATGGAGAAATATTTTGTATGTTTTTCCTAGCCCACGTAATTGTTGATAGATAAAAGTTTTTCTCTCTAACTCTTAGAACTCAATTATCTAAATGTTTTTAAGAATATACGTTATACGTTATTCTGGTATTGAGTTATCATAACTCAATTTATAATATTGAAAAGGGCTAAAATATTTGATAATTTAAATGTTATAACTTTTAAATTTACCTTAATTAGACTAAATTCTAATTAAGTAATTTTGATTAATTAAAACCCATATTATTTATTTACAAATTCTAAATATCTTTGAATATTAAAATTTCATTATATATACATATATATATATATTAATATTATATATATATATATATACAGATTTATTTACATATATATATAATAAATAACATATAACAATATTTACTAATGCATATAACAATTAATATTTAATTTTAATACAAAATTGAATTTTGTTTAAGCGACTTATAACAAAGACGAATGTATTTATAAACAAAGGCGAGTTTATACTCACACCACCATTTATATACGGCAGCGCCGTGCAGCCTGCCTCTGTCGCAGGGCCTGTGACGGCAGTCGCAGTACCTGTGACAGCAGGCCCACTACCGGCGGCTCTAAAGAGTGGGTCGGGTGGAATAAAAACCCCCGCCCTTTTTAAAACAAAGGTTTTGAAAACAAAAATTTCGCATACGAATATATTTTTCACAAATCGTTTACTATGAACGATTTCAGATTTATAAATATATTATATATTTTTGAAAAACGTTTCAAATAACAATTTTTTCATATATAATTTTTAAAGAAACATTTGCAGATTCTTTTTAAAAGAACTTACATATATATATATATATATATATATATATATATATATATATTCGCAGAATTTGATTAAGTATCACAGCACATATATATATAATTATAATGTGTGTGTGTGTATATATATATATATATATGTATGTATGCAGATATGAAAATATAAACATGTATATTTTACAGTGAGCATATACACAATCTATTTAAAGATTCTAATTTTCAGAATTTTCTTATAAACCATTTGGTCTCAAAATTTATCCATTAAATCATTTAATGGTTTAGGTTGCGAATTTAAACCCTAGCCTTGTGTTCTTTTCAGATTTATGCATATAAAATTTTCAAATAAACTAAACTACCCATATGCATAAAAAAAAATACGAAATTCCTCAGAAGACATATGGAAGACACGAAGAAGACAGGGAATGCATGATGCAAAAATAGCATAAGTAAAATCACAAGAATCTATTCGGATTCTGATGCTAAATCGCTCTTCCTTAGAAACACCGCAGAGCAAGTTCCTCCCTTCTTCAGAGTTCTCGAGTCCTCCAATGCTCCAATTGCACTCCAAACGCTCTCCCTAAGCTTCTAGGAATGCCTGAATATAAAGAGCTCTCAAGAAACCTTTGGAATGCTTCTTGAAACAGCTGGAAGGTGTCACCAAATAAGCATGGGTCTTTTCTAACCTTTTTGATGAGTCATAGAGTTGTAGACACTTTGTGCTTAATTGATGCACTAACCCCCGTGTTGTTGACACATGCTAATTCCCATGCAAGCTTATAACTCCAATTTACTTTTTTAAATAATTTTTATTTAAATTTTATAACTTTCATTTTAATTTTTATAACTTTTATTATTATTATTTTATTTATTACTTTATTATTATTATATAATTATTATTAATTTTAATTTCTAGTTTTCGTTTATTTAATTCCTTTCCTCAATAATTCACATTTAATTAATCCCAATCAAAATATCAATGATCATGCTATTTTATTAATTTTCTCAAATAAATAATTTATTAATTAAATCTATTTATTAAAACTTAATTAATGGAAAATTCACCATAGATCTCAAAGATAAAATATGAAAACCCATCATAGAACAAATCATACAAAATAAATCTAAAGGGTTAAAAATCACAAAATATGTCATCTGACACATTCGGTGGGTATTCAACTTTGATACTTTTCCTAACTCACTAGGACAAATGGTTTTTAGGTTTGGGATTTGGACTTGAGAATTTATCTCCCTTCTCTTATCATTGAGATAGTATAATAAGGTACGCTCATCCTGACAATTCAGGGAAGTCGATACCCAGTACCTGCAACCTGTCGAAAAACCATGCATGTACATACAATATATAATGCTAAGCTAAACAAACAATGAAAGGAAGTGGTGCATCATGTAGATCCCAACTAAGCAGGTGACTACGACTCCCTTCTTTAACCACATCAAAAATGCCATACAATAAGAAAACACGCACACCATACACATGCAAGTATGGGGTAAGTAACTATAATAAAATACATGAGATAATAAACCATCTAACTAATCATCATTAATAACTGAAAACAATGTAATAATCATCATACATACATGAAATGTAAAGTCTAAATGATCTCATCATATATCAACTGAATCCCTATCATAATATCTGATAGTGTCAAAACAACACCACTAAACCATCAACATAAAACTAGTCTACATAGTCTGATAATAATAGCAAAAATAAGTCTAGAAAAGATGTGACCGATGGTAGGCACTACATCCAACCCCCCTTGAATTAGGCTTACTCTTGGAAGCCTACAAAAAAATAGGGATATAACTCCCTCAATCTAGCTGCATCCTCCCAAGTAGCTGAAGAATCATCATTAGGGTCCCATTGGACCCTTACCTGCTCGATGGTTTGACCCCTAAAGGTCAACTCCTATTGCTTCAGAATACGAGCTGGCTCCAAAGTCAGCTGCCCGTCCTCTACCTGCAACGCATTCCAATATCAGGAATATACTGCCTAAGCATTGAAACATGGAAAACATCATGAATGCGAGCTAGACTGGGCGGTAGAGCAAGACGATAAGAAATTGGGCCAATCCTCTCCAAAATCTTGAATGGTCCCAAAAAATGAGGTGCTAGCTTAGAACCCTTTTCGTACCGGATCAAAATCTGTCACGGTCGCACTCTCAAGAAAACTTTATCACCCACAGCAAACTGCTTATCAATCCTATGAGCATCGACATACTTCTTCTGCCTATCTTGTGCCGTAGTCAAATCCTCATGGATACACACTACCTATTGCTCCATATCACGAAGCATCTCAGGTCCCAATAGAATGCGATCCTCAAGGTTGTCCCAACTCAATGGTGTATGACAAAGACGTCCATATAATGCCTAAAAAGGTGCCATGCCAATAGAACTATGATACCCATTGTTGTAAGAAAACTCCACTAGGTAGAGATAGTCCTCCCAATGTGTCTGCCTATCCATCACATACATCCATAACATATCCTCCAAAACCTGGTTCACCCTCTCTGTCTGACCATCAGTCTCTGGATGATATGATGAACTGAAGTTTAGCTGTGCTCCAAGCTCATGCTGCAACGATGTCCAAAATGTAGATGTGAATATAGGATCCCTGTCAGAAATGATCTTTCTAGGAATACCATGTAATCTCACAATGTCATGCATGAAGACATTCGCTACAGAAGCTGCTATGTAAGAAGACCTGATAGGTGAAAAATTTGCCACCTTAGTCAACCGATCAATAGTAACCATGAAGCATCATAACGTCGAACTGTCATAGGTAATCCCACTATAAAATCCATGGAGATGATATCCCATTTCCAAGAATGAATGAGATTAGGCTGCAATAGTCCTGTCGAGTGGTGGTGTTCTGCCTTGACTCTTTGACACTCAAGACACCTAGCCACAAAATCAGCAATATCTTACTTCATCCTGGACCAAAAGAACAAACATCTCAAATTAGCATGCATCTTCTTGACACCTAGATGTGCTGAGTAAGGTGTACGATGGGCTTCTGCTAGAATCAAGGTGCGAAGCTCATCTAGTAATGGCACATAAATCCTCCCCAAATGTCTCAAAAGACCATCTGATTCTCGAACGTAACCTACAAACTTACCTTCCAAGGGTCTCCCTGAATCTATCTCTCTGCACACTTCCTGATACGAGGAATCTGTAGGAAGTGCCTGAAGAATCTGACTCCTCAAATCCACACTAAGAGTCATCGATGTTACCATATGTCTCCTGCGACTCAAAGCATATGCCACCACATTCTCCTTACCCTAAATGTACTTAACCTCAAAATCATACTCGCATAAAAATTCCATCCATCATCTATGGAGAGCATTCAAATTAGACTAAGTAAAAATGTACTGAAGACTACAATGATCACTATGTAGCTCAAATCTGTGCCCCAACAAGAAATGTCTCCACTTTGTCAAAGCATGAACTACTGCTTCTAACTCAAAATCATGTGTAGGGTAATTTAACTCATGATCCTTGAGCTTGCATGATTCATATGCAATCACCCATCCATTCTGCATCAACACTGCTCCAATTCCTTCAAGAGAAGCATCTGTACACACCATGAAATCACCTTCTGGTTTAGGTACAGCTTAAATCGATACACTAGTCAAAAGCTCCTTGAGCCTCTGAAATGATTCCTCACATTTCTCTGTCCACACAAAATTCTTACCTTTCCTCTAAAGAGAAGTGATAGGATGTGCTATCCTAGAGAAGTTCTGGACAAATCTGCGATAATAACCAGCTAAACCCATGAAACTATGAATCTCTGACACATTAGTTGGGGTAGGCCAATCTATTATCACCTGAATCTTTGTAGGATCCACTGAAATACCATCACCTGAGATAACATGCCCTAAATACTGAATCTTCGATTTGAAGAATTCACACTTAGCGGCATTGGCATAAAGCTGATTGCCTCTCAAACACTGTAATACAAACTGCAGGTGTTCCTCATGCTCCTTCTAAGTCTTAGAAAATATCAATATGTCATCAAGAAACACGAGAACAAACTTGTCAAGATATGATTGAAAAACACCGTTCATAAAACTCATGAACACTGATGGAGCATTAGTCAACCCAAAAGGTACCACTTTGAACTCATAATGCCCATAGCGTGTTCAAAAAGAGGTCTTGTGAATATCTGCTTCCTTAATACGAAGCTGGTGGTATCCTAACTTAAGGTCAATCATGGAGAATACTGTAGCTCCCTTGATCTGATCAAATAAGTCATCAATCCTAGGCAAAGGATACCTGTTCTTAATAGTCACCTTGTTCAACTGCCTGTAGTCAATACAAAGGCCCAAAGAACTACCTTTCTTCCTCACAAAGAGCACTAGAGCTCCCCATGGTGATACACTAGGTCGAATGCTCCCTTTGGCCAGAAGTTCCTCTAGCTGAAGACGTAGCTCACCCAGTTCCTGAGTAGTCATATGATAAGGAGCTTTAGAGATAGGCTCCGCTCCAGGAATTAGATCAATGCTAAAATCAATGTCCCTCTTTGGACGCATGCCTAGAATCCCACTTGAAAAGACATTTGCGTACTCTTGTAAAATCGGGTGATCTAAAGTCTTCCTCATAGGATCTTCCTCATCAAGATCATTTACCATAACAGCAAATATCTGACATCCCTTACGGAAACTTCGCTTCAATTGCATAGCAGAAATCATCTGCAAAGATATAGGCCTCGGTATCCCAACTATCTTCACATCATTCCCTTGGTCATCTTGGCACAAAATAATCTTCTTCCTACAATCTATACTGGCTCTATGTGATCCAAGCCAGTCCATGCCTAGAACCACATCATAGGAACCAAGGGGTATGACCCAAAGATCCACTGCCATATCAAAGCTCCCTAAGCTAAGCCCACACTTATGAACTACAAAATCTATGGAGGCCTTAATCCTTGAGGCTAGTTCCACTTGCCAACCATGATCTTGCTTCACCGCATCCAGCTTATACTATAGATGGTAAAATAAATGAATCTGTAGCTCCTGAATCAAACAATACTGAAAGAGATATACCTTGAATAACACCTGTGGTCTCAACCACTGTTCCCTGATGATCTACCTGAAGCTGATCAACTACTGCAAAAACTCTATGAGCTCTCCCTACATCACCAACTATGGGTTCTGAAGCTGTAGGCCTAGGTCCTAAAAACTAAGGTTCTCACTGTGGACACTAAGTTGCATAATGTCCAATCTGACCACATGAAAAACATTCTATATTCCTGCCAAATCCTCTTCCCATAGGTGGTACATTAGATTGCTGGTGACTATTCCTGCTTACAAAAGACTGGCTACTCTGAACTGGCTGATTGGACTGATTCTGTTTATTGTGTTGAGCATTATGGTTGTTCTTAAAGTTAGAACCTTTGCCACCACCTTGAGCTTGAGAATTTGATCCCTTCTACTGCTGCGTCTGTTGAGATTGCTGCTGATACTATATCCCCTTAGAAAGGAAAGGCTTCTTGTTACAACCTGAATTGAAGTTGCCTTTAGATCCTGATGCTGCTGGTGCTCTTACAAAACCACCTTGACAAAGGTTGACACTTTTCTCAACAAAGACTGCTCGATGTATCGCATCCTTGAGAGTTTTTGGCTCAAATACCTTGACACCCCCAATTATACGGTTATTCAAACCCCTAATAAAGTGTTGTGTCAACTGAGCTAAATTTTCATTGAACCCTAAAAAAGGCATAAGCTCATAAAACTTACGCTCATACTCGATCACTGACAAAGTGTACTGCTTGAGATTATGAAACTCATCTGCCCTTTGTAGTTTTCATTCCTCTGGTAGTAATCGTTCACGAAAACTCTCTGAGAATAGTTCCCACGTGACACTACTCATATCAATTCCTAGCTTCTTCAGCTCAATCATCCACCAAGTGGTCCCAAAATTCTCTAAATTAGTGATCGCAAATCTTGCCTTAACATTGCTGTCAAAATCCTGCATGGCAAAAATCCTGTCAAGAGAAATCAGCCACTGCTCAGCCACATAACCAGAACCTTGCCCATTGAAAGGCTTGACCTTGGATCTTGAAAGATCCTTCATCTGAGTGGACACAATGGACCTCTGTCAATTCTTTCGAGGACTTCTAGATCTGGATCTATACTCTTGTTCTGTCTAATGCACTTTAGGCTATTCTTGAACAGGAGGTAGACGTTCTAAAATAGTTTGCATCATCTATCTCAAACCAACCTCTTCAGACTCAGCTTGGTCCTCTCTACGACTCTCTACACGAGCTGATCCCTCATGGGCAGACTCATCGGCACTGACAGCTCTGCCATGACCACGGCCTCTTCCTCGACCTCTACCACGGCCTCTAATAGAAGACCTAGTCCAAGACACCATCCTAGTTTCAAGCTGAAGAGATACACTTAATAGTTCACAATTCTAGTTGTTCCAAAATACCCAGAGCTCCCAATGAAGAAACTCAGGCTCTCATACCAAATGTAATGCCCCGCCAAGGGATCCAAAGAATTAACCTAAAATTTCACTAAGTTTGGTAACATTTTTTTTTTTAAAATAACATGAAAGTAAATACCACATATAACTTGTACATAATAACTGAAGCAATAGCAATGTCCATCTAAAAGTAAACATAACATACATAACCGATTTCATTCTTTAAGAATCCCTTAATGTTGAGTTAAATCTAAATTAACTAACATACATGAGACCATCTAGTACAATATCCACATGAAATAATAATGATAAGTCCAATGTTCATACATTACATTTCCAAATGCTCAATCATCCACTATACATGTCATAGGGTATGAAGGCTTAAAAGAATATACATATGTGAAATAAGGTACATCATCCTATTCTAATCCATGATACATTAAAGACAATCACATCATACACATGATACATCATCATAGAATACATATACATCCATCATAAGATAAAACATAACTAACTAAGTGCACGGCTCCTCCCAACCGTTAATAGTATCATTAGACCATCGTGGGCCCTAGCCATCCCTTTGTGTGTAACATCCCAAATCACAGAAGAGATCATCGGTATTAACATAGTAGGAATGTCACTCCTAACATATACAACATCATATGTAGAAAGTAATCTAACATGCAAATATAAGCATAAGATAACATCATCTAACATATGCTAATCATCAATGAAAGGATACATATCCACCATCACGAAGGACACATCAGCCACGATGTCTCAATGAATCTCAAATGATAAGAGTGGAAAATACACTACCACCCGACCGCATGGTACCTAAGTGGTCCACTCCAACCATGCTGAGGATTTAATCTCAAGTCCCAAGCAAGCTATTCATAACACATAGCCCAAACCTCTATAGTCTAGAAATCCTAAAAGTATACTAACTCAAAGGTTCCAATCATGAAACTGACATCTACTTCCTAGAGGCACACAATGACATGTAGAAACCTACTATGCAAGCGGGAAAGTGTCATCGCATTTATCACGTACAAGTTACCCTGATAGTTAGCTAAACTCCACAGGTCCATATTGATCTCATGCGGCCACTAGTATCCTCTCATACTGACAGGCATACTATGGAATGCAAGGTCGCAACCATGCGTTCTCACTACTCCCATCCTAGCCTATACAAGCACTCAAGGCATGGGTGAGAACAAATCACTTATCTTTTTAGGTTCATTCAGTTAATATTAGGTGTGAATGTTATCACTTATTAATCCAACTTACAATGAGTTACCCTGGCAGCCTCTTAGGGCCCCGGCCCTCATTGCAAGCCACTTCCCGTCACTACATGTAGATATCCTACCCTAATGCTCATGGAATCATAAATCTCAAAATCACAAAAATAATCCATAATCAAATAAAAGCATCAAATCTCCATGAGCAAACACCCATAGAAAATCATGACCACAACAGCTCTCTATTGGCAACTAAAGCATCATTGATAATCAAAAGTATCCAATGGTTCTCAATTACCAAAATATATCTCAAACACACTGATCGAAGACTCCAAAAATGGTTGAGTCAAACATGTCACAACATGACATCATCAAGAATAAATCCACATTTCAGTCCCATCATGGTGACTAGAAAATAACCAAGGATAACCGATCGATGACCAAAAATAATGGTTCAGTAAAGTGTCTCATAAATAAGAATCTCAACTATAACAATCAGTATTCACATCCAATACATAGAGCATTCCATCATCTAACCATGGTTGGGTTATAAAGATCATGATTAAAACATCATCATGGCATCACAATCACATAACCCCTAAGCCTCTGGTAGACGTCCTATACTGGTCAACACTAATCAACCCAAAACTCAAAACAATAGCATAAAGAATACACAATGTAAACACATGTTTTGGTTTTGCTAAGTTTACAACTTAAATGCAAAAGTCTCAGTTTACGTTCCAAGTTGGATAATGAATGGAGAAACATTTTGTATGTTTTTCCTAGCCCACGTAATTGTTGATAGATAAAAGTTTTTCCCTCTAACTCTTAGAACTCAATTATCTAAATGTTTTTAAGAATATACGTTATACGTTATTCTGGTATTGAGTTATCATAACTCAATTTATAATATTGAAAAGGGCTAAAATATTTGATAATTTAAATGTTATAACTTTTAAATTTACCTTAATTAGACTAAATTCTAATTAAATAATTTTGATTAATTAAAACCCATATTATTTATTTAAAAATTCTAAATAACTTTGAATATTAAAATTTTATTATTATTACATATATATATACACATATATTTAGATATATATATATATATATATATATAATAAATAACATATAACAATATTTACTAATGCATATAACAGTTAATATTTAATTTTTATGCAAAATTGAATTTTGTTTAAGCAACTTATAACAAAGTTGAATGTATTTATAAACAAAGGTGAGTTTATACTCGCACCACCATTTATATACGGCAGCGCTGTGCAGCCTGCCTCTATTGCAGGGCCTGCAACGGCAATCGCAGTACCTGCAACAGCAAGCCCGCTGCCGGCGGCTCTAAAGAATGGGTCGGGTGGAATAAAAACCCCCACCCTTCTTAAAAAAAAGGTTTTGAAAATAAAAATTTTGCATACGTATCGCATATGAATATATTTTTCACAAATTGTTTACTATGAACGATTTCAGACTTATAAATATATTATATATTTTTGAAAAACGTTTCAAATAACGATTTTTTCATATATAATTTTTAAAGAAACGTTCACAGATTCTTTTTAAATGAACTTACATATATATATATATATTCACAGAATTTAATTAAGTATCAGAGCATATATATATATATATATATATATATATATATATATATATATATATATATATATATATATATATATATAATGTGTATATATATATATATATGTATGCAGATACGAAAATATAAACATGTATATTTTACAATGAGCATATACACAATCTATTTAAAGATTCTAATTTTTAGAATTTTCCTATAAACCATTTGCCCTCAAAATTTATCCATTAAATCATTTAATGGTTTTGGCTGCGAATTTAAACCCTAGCCCCGTGTTCTTTTCAGATTTATGCATATAAAATTTTCAAATAAACTAAACTACCCATATGCATAAAAAAAAATACAAAATTCCTCAGAAGACATATGGAAGACACGAAGAAGACAGGGAATGCATAATGCGGAAATAGCATAAGTAAAATCACAAGAATCTATCCAGATTCTGATGCTAAATCACTCTTCCTTAAAAACCCCGCAGACCAAGCTCCTCCCTTCTTCAGAGTTCTTGAGTCCTCCAATGCTCCAATTGCACTCCAAACGCTCTCCCTAAGCTTCTAGGAATGCCTGAATATAAAGAGCTCGCAAGAAACCTTTGGAATGCTTCTTGAAATAGCTGGAAGGTGTCACCAATTAAGCATGGGTCTTTTCCAACCTGTTTGATGAGTCATAGAGTTGTAGACACCTTGTGCTTAATTGATGCACTAACTCCTGTGTTGTTGACACATGCTAATTCCCATGCAAGCTTATAACTCCAATTTATTTTTTAAAATAATTTCTATTTAAATTTTATAACTTTCATTTTAATTTTTATAACTTTTATTATTATTATTTTATTTATTACTTTATTATTATTTTATAATTATTATTAATTTTAATTTCTAGTTTTCTTTTATTTAATTTCTTTAATCAATAATTCACATTCAATTAATCACAATCAAAATATCAAAGATCATAATATTTTATTAATTTTCTCAAATAAATAATTTATTAATTACATCTATTTATTAAAACTTAATTAATGGAAAATTCACCATAGACCTCCAAGATAAAATATTAAAACCCATCATAGAACAAATCATACAAAATAAATCTAAAGGGTTAAAAATCATGAAATAGGTCATCTGACATATTCGGTGGGTATTCAACTTTGATACTTGTCCTAACTCACTAGGACAAATGGTTATTAGGTTTGAGATTTGGACTTGAGAATTTATCTCCCTTCTCTTATCATTGAGATAGTATAATAGAGTATGCTCATCTTGGCAATTCAAAGAAGTCGATTCTCAGTACCTACAACCTGCAGAAAAACCATGCATGTATATTCAATATATAATGCTAAGCTAAACAGACAATGGCAAGAAGTGGTGCATCGTGTAGATCTCGACTAAGCAGGTGACTACAACTCCCTTCCTTAACCACATCAGAAATGCCATACAATAAGAAAACATGCACACCATACACATGCTAGTATGGGGTAACTAACCATAATAAAACACATGAGATAATAAACCATCTAACTAATCATCATTAATAACTGAAAACAATGTAATGATCATCATACATACATGAAATGTAAAGTCTAAATGATCTCATCATATATCAACTGAATCCCTATCATAATATCTGATAGTGTCAAAACAACACCACTAAACCATCAACATAAAACTAGTCTACATAGTTTGATAATAATAGCAACAATAAGTCTAGAAAAGATGTGAATGGGGGTAGGCACTACAGATCGATCTCAATCAACAGTCAGGATTAAAGGTGAAGTTCAGTCATAAAGGGAGATTTTCAAATTAAAGGAAGCTAACAGATTTAATTTGAGTAAAATAAGGAGTTAACTAATTCAATTTGAGTAGAAAAGGGAGTTAACTGATTTAACTCATTTTTTAATCAGAAATTTACCTTTTTGAACTGAAGACAGATTTTGTTGAGATATTTAATTTAATAAAATGAGATATGCTCTCATAATTACTTTTTCTATTTAATTAAATAATCTTTAATTAATTAGAGACACTTTTTTATTTAATTAAAAAATTTCATTTAATTAATTAGGAATGGGTTCTCATTTAATTAAATAACTTTGTTTAATTAGTTATAAGTAAGTACTCCATCTAATTAAATAATTTTATTTAATTATTTCAAAAAAAAATTTGAAACTAGTCAACTCAAGACAACCATGGTTAAATCTGGTCCACTTTTGGTCAAACTTGATCTTTGCGTATGTGAATATCAGCAAATGTGGGTATGAATTCTAGCAACAATTCGATGCAAATTCTAATTCAACTTTTCAAAATGAAGAGACGAGGGTCTCTTAAATAGACTTTCTTGGAATTCATCAACGGTTGAGATTGATTTCAATCAACGGTCAGGATTAAAGGTGAAGTTCAGTCATAAAGGGAGATTTCCAAATTAAAGAGAGTTAATAGATTTTATTTGAATAAAATAAGGAGTTAACTGATTCAATTTGAGTAGAAAAAGGAGTTAACTGATTTAACTCATTTTTTTATTAATTTAGTGAACTAAAAATTTACCTTTTTTAACTGAAGAGAGATTTTGTTGAGATATTTAATTTAATAAAATGAGATATGCTCTCATAAATACTTTTTCTATTTAATTAAATAATCTCTAATTAATTAGAGACACTTTTCTTATTTAATTAAATAACTTCATTCAATTAATTAGGAATGGCTTCTCATTTAATTAAATAACTTTGTTTAATTATTTAGAAGTAAGTACTCCATTTAATTAAATAATTTTGTTTAATTATTTCAAAATTATTTTCGAAACTAGTGAACTCAAGTCAACCGTGGTTAAATCTAATCAACTTTTGGTCAAACTTGATCTTTGCGTATGTGAATATGAGCAAATGTGAGTATGAATTCTAGCAACAATTCGATGCAAATTCTCATTCAACCTTTCAAAATGAAGAGATGAGGGTCTCTTAAATAGACTTTCTTGGAATTCATCAACGGTTGAGATCGATTTCAATCAACGGTCAGGATTAAAGGTGAAGTTCAGTCAGAAAGGGAGATTTCCAAATTAAAGGGAGTTAACAGATTTAATTTGAATAAAATAAGGAGTTAACTGATTCAATTTGAGTAGAAAAAGGAGTTGACTGATTTAACTCATTTTTGATCAATAGTGAACTAAAAAAATTTCTTTTTGAACTGAAGAGAGATTTTCTTGAGATATTTAATTTAACAAAAAGAGATATGCTCTCATAATTACTTTTTCTATTTAATTAAATAATCTTTAATTAATTAGAGACACTTTTCTTATTTAATTAAATAACTTCATTTAATTAATTAGGAATGGCTTCTCATTTAATAAAATAACTTTGTTTAATTAATTATAAGTAAGTACTCAATTTAATTAAATAATTTCGTTTAATTATTTCAAAATTCTTTTCGAAACTAGTCAACTCAAGTCAACCGTGGTCAAATATGGTCAACTTTTGGTCAAATTTGATCTTTGCATATGTGAATATGAGCAAATGTGAGTATGAATTCCAGCAACAATTCGATGCAAATTCTCAGTCAACCTTTCAAAATGAAGAGATGAGGGTCTCTTAAATAGACTTTCTGTAATGCCCCGCTAAGAGATCCAAAGAATTAACCTAGAATTTCACTAAGTTTGGTAACATTTTTTAAAAAAAAACATGAAATATAAACCATTCATAACATTTGCATAGTAATGGAAGCAATAGTAACATCCAACTGAAAGTAAACTTAATATAACAAATTACATTTTTTAAAGATCCCTTAACGTTGTATCACATCTAAATTAACTTTTCATCTAACATCACATCCTTATGAAATAACAATGATACATCCAACATTCTTAAACCATATACAAGTGTCCTTTTAGTAATCCCATTTTAGATTGCTCAATCAACCACTGTACATGTTACAAGGTATGAAAAAGCTTAAAAGAATAAACATCCATGTAAATAAAGTACATCATCATCCAATATTAATTCATGATGCAATAACATAAATAAAATCACAAATCATACATCATCACAAAAGATATAAACATCTATTACAAGAGATAACCATATATCACAAACATAAATAACTAAGTGCACAGTTCTTCCCAACCGTAAATAGCATCATTAGACCATTATGGGCCCTAGCCATCCCTCCATGCGTAACATCCCAAATCACCGAAGAGATCATCGGTATTAACATAGTAGGAATGTCACTCCTAACAGATACAACATCATATGTAGAAAGTAATCTAACATGCAAATATAAGAAAAAGATAAAACCATCTAACATATGCTAATCATCAATGAAAGGATACATATCTACCATCACGAAGGATGCATCAGCCACGATGTCTCAATAAATCTCAAATGATAAGAGTGAAAAATACACTAACACCTGACCGCGTGGAACCTAAATGATCCACTCCCACCGTGCTGAGGAGATAATCTCAAGTCTCAAACAGGCTATCAATCCACAAAGCATAAATCTCTATAAGTCCAAGAATCCTAAAATATACTACTCAAAGGTTTCATCACACAAAATCGACATCTAATTCCCAGAGGCACACAATGACATGTAAGAAACCTACTATGCAAGCGAGAAAGTGTCATCACAATTATCACTTACAAGTTACCTTGGTAGTTATCTAAACTCCACAAGTGCATACTGATCTTATGCGGCCACTAGTATCCTCTCATATTGACGAGGCATACTACAGAATGCAAGGTCACAACCATGCGTTCTCACTACTCCCATCCTAGCCTGTACAAGCACTCAAGGCATGGGCGAGAACCAAAGCAATTATCTTTTTAGGTTCATTTAATCCCCATTTAGTTTGTAAATGTTATCAATTATTAAAGAAACTTACAATGAGTTACCTTGGCAGCCACTTAGGGCCCCGGCCTCCATTGCAAGCCACTTCTCGACACTATAAGTAGATAACCTACTCTAAGCTCATGGAATCATAAAATCACCATAGTCCTGTACAAGCAACTGTATAAAAAATCCAAAAGCTAATCCATAAAAAGAATCATCAAATATCCACAATATAAGCATCAAATATTCATAATAAGAATCATCAAATCTCCAAGATAAGAATCATCAAATCTCCATGAGCATCCAAAAAGCATCCATAGAAAATCATGACCACAACAGTTCTCTATTGGCAATTGAAGGTATCACTGATAATCATAAGTATCAATTGGTTCTCAATAACCAAAATACATTTCAAAATAAATCACCATATCCATTGGTTCTTCAACAAGCAACCAAGAGTATCTCAAAATCATACTGATCGAAGACTCCAAAATGGTTGAGTCAAACATGTCACAACATGACATCATCAAGAAATAAATCCACATTTCAGTCTCATCATGGTGACTACAAAGCAATCCAAGGATAACTGATCGATGAGTAAAAAATGGTTAGCTCAAGTGTCTCATACACATACATCTCAGCTTCACACATGAAGACTGATGAACAATAACAATCAGTAAATACAAACATTTCATAGAGCATACGATCACATAACCATGGTTGGGCTTATAAAGATCGAGAACAAATAAGATCAACATGCCATCACATCTCATAACCCCCGAGCCTCTGGTAACAACCTAGGACTGGTCAACACTAGTCAACCCAAAACTCTAAACAAGAAGCATAGAGAATACACGATGCAAACACATGTTTTGGTTTTGCTAAAATCTCATAGTTGAATCAAGTGTAGGAGTTTCCAGTTTTCTATTTACAAGTATACTTTCAAACTCAAAAATCACACAGTTAAATCCTAATATTCACATCACAATTTGACTAGCTGTGGAAATCATCTCCTACTTATCAATTGATGAGCTTAAGGGGCTTTCTAATGAATGGTTCATAAGGCACAACACTTGGTGAAGGTTTTGCAAATGGGGTTGCAAGCTTTGGGTTTAACTGTGGAGGAAACTCCGTAGTTAAGCGTGCTCAGGCTGGAGTAGTACTGGGATGGGTGACCTCCCGGGAAGTCTCAGTGCTTCACCCCTGTGAGCATCACCTAGATCCAATGAGTGCTAATTGTTCCATTTATTCTCATGAGAGATGGATTCATGTTGAATCACTACTCATGAAACATGGGTCATCGAGTTTGACTCAAAAATCACACAGTTAAATCCTGATATTCACATCACAATTTGACTAGCTGTGGAAATCATCTCCTACTTATCAATTGATGAGCTTAAGGGGCTTTCTAATGAATGGTTCATAAGGCACAACACTTGGTGAAGGTTTTGCAAATGGGGTTGCAAGCTTTGGGTTTAACTGTGGAGGAAACTCCGTAGTTAAGCGCGCTCAGGCTGGAGTAGTACTGGGATGGGTGACCTCCCGGGAAGTCTCGGTGCTTCACCCCTGTGAGCATCACCTAGATCCAATGAGTGCTAAGTGTTCCATTTATTCTCATGAGAGATGGATTCATGTTGAATCACTACTCATGAAACATGGATCATCGAGTTTGACTCAAAAATCACACAGTTAAATCCTGATATTCACATCACAATTTGACTAGCTGTGGAAATCATCTCCTACTTATCATCATTAAATTTTTATAATTTATTTATGATCCATATTCTAATTGATTAACCTTTCAACTTTTTTAAGATCATTATTCGTTATATTATAAGAGGACCAATTATCATTCTTCGAATAAAAGATTATAACTTTATTTATCTCAATCCATTAACATAGGTACACCATCCATGATCTATTAACATCTTATTAGTTTTCAATTAGAAACTTAATTAAGTATTACTAAAGTTTGAGTCTTTGAATTTAATCATCACCATCGTTGACAACCATACAATATCTAAAGTCATAATTCAAGTCATAAGAATAAGACCTATCAACTTCAATATAGATAATCTACAATCTCGTTAAAAGAATTATATCAAATAAATCTCTATTACATAACTGAATTATTAATTAAATCTAATTAACTCTCATTAATTGATTTAATTAATAATTGTATCACCATAGCAAAATTCTAATTAACATCAGTTGACTAATAACTAACTAGAATTGCGTAAGTTAAAAGTCAACTATAATTCAATACTCAAATGATCATATTAATAATTCAATAATAATAACTTGTTAATATTTAATGACAAGCTATATTGGGAGTCTTATTATTAAATCTTTAATGATCACATACATCACTCTGCAACAATGTTCTCATTTATATTTTAATAACAACAAGTTATAATAAATTCTCAATACCAACTATTATTATTTCAAATAAGTTTTTTCTATGTACGTTAATTCAGTTAATTGATAATCTTCCAAATTATTAACCAATTCAATTTGATTAATATCTTTACAACACTTCAATCATTAACTAATCTTCTTTAGAGTAACTATGTTCGTATTAGTTGATAACTATTTAAACTATTTATACTATTATTTATTAATAGTTTGTTAGATCCAATAAACATTAATAAATAATAAACTTATCACAACTATAAATAATCAATCTGGAGAACTTTTACATAGAACTTCATTAGCTAACTATTAATACCATTAAGGTATTCAAACGTATTAACCAATAACATAATAATTCAATCTTAATCCAATATCATTTAGAGTTTCTAAATTTAAATCAATATAATATAAATTATCATCTTACAATTATTTAATCAATATTAAAATCAACCATTAGACTCCATTTTCTAATTGTTCTAATAATATTTTGTCTATATAAAAATTGTTTGAAAAATATCCCTATCACAAACCAATAAGACTCATTGTAGATTTTAACATGAATAATTTTCAAATTCTTAGCATTATCATCTTCATTAAACAACTCTAAAATTGTTTAATAGTATTCAATATACATTATAAAATGTCCACTATATAAACTATATTAAAATCTCTTTTCTTTTAATCCATTTATTTAGATTGACTAATAATTAATTACACTTCTTCTACTAGTAACTAATCTTAATTAAATTAAATTAAATTAGATTAGATAATAAACCATATAAAACTAATGCATATTAATAATATTCTAATAAGAAAAGATTACAATAATATCTTTAATTCATTTCATGCTTTGATATATATATTATTTTTGTGAAGTTTAATCATAAAGAACTCTTAGTTATAAGAAATGGAGAAATATCTCTCTCTAAATAAAATAGTCTCAGTACGATGACCATATCTCCCTAATGAACTGTTGGATCAAGTTGAAATTTAAATATGTTAGAGAGGGCCAAGTTGTGCCAATTCTGACTGGAGTGATCGAATAAATTCAATCACAATAAAAAGTTATGAATGACTGAGTTAGGGTCTATCCAAAGGGCAGCGACAAGACAATTTGTGATGAATTAAGAATTTCTTCTTAAAATAATTGTTTTCTAAATTTAACCATAAAATGGTTTCTTCATATGCATCTAAAAATATAATTGATAGAAAGATTACATCTAATCATTTGAATTTTTACCATAAAATTTCTATTTTAATTCCAAATCTTGTTTTACGAATTTAATATAAATTTGAACCCAAATTCAATTAAAATCCAATTTCTTTCTCATTTGGAATTAGAGTTTTTCTATTATTTTCTTCTCATCTAAATAAAATATCTAGATTTCAATTTCAAATACAAAGAGTATTCAGATACATAAAACAGATATGATGAAGACAGAAAGACAAAGAGTGCAAAGGGAATATGAGAATATCACGAGTGCACCTGCACACTGAGGCTAATTTGTCATGCCTCAGAAGTCCATAGAAAATTCCTTCTTTCTCTATCATTCGTAATTTTTCCAATAATCCAAGCCGATCGAATCCTCCAAGTGATTAGAAGTGCTAGAAGGAGCATAGAAGCAAGTAGAAAATATATGAGCATATGAATCTTCTCCCATGCATGTAAGCTTTGAAGCTTTTATTTTAGCTTGTAGCTCGTAGCTTCCATTAAATTTGTAGCTTCCATTAAGCTTTTTTTTTTTTTTAAAGCTTCTATGAATGCCTGAATATCAAGAGCTCTCAAGAAACTTTTGGAATGCTTCTTGAAATAGCTGGAAGGTGTCACCAACTAAGCATAGGTCTTTTCTAACCTTTTTGATGAGTCATAGAGTTGTATACACCCTGTGCTTAATTGATGCACTAACCCCCGTGTTGTTGACACATGTTAATTCTCATGCAAGCTTATAACTCCAATTTACTTTACTCTTTCCAATTTAATTTATTTATTAAGTCTCATGCACTAACTTTAATATCTCCACTTTTCAATTTTAATATATTTATATTTTAATCATATGAAATTTAGAATCTTTTAATAATTTAAAATATATTTTCCACTTTTAAATTTTATTTTCTAAAACTTTATTGCTAAAATATTTATTAGCTTTAATAGTAATATTATTTAGTCATTTATTTTAAAATGAGCTCCAAATATATTATTATTAAAATAAATATTGTCACATTCCAAATTTAATATTATAACTTTTATCTTCCAATTTAATTATTTTATTTTTAAATTTAATTATTTTATAGAATTAATTTTTTAATTAATTAAATAAAATAAATATTAAATTATCATATTAATTTTTTATTTAATTAAACCATTAATTAAATCTTTTAATTAGGCTTAATTAATAGAAAATACTCCGAAGACTCACAAAGGTAAAAATACAGAAAACCCATCATAGCCAAAATACATACAAATCAAATAAAGGGGTTTATATCATGAATTACATCATCTGACACATTCAGAGGGTACTCAACTTAGATACTTGTCCTAATTTTTTCAATTAGAACAAATGGCTTAAAGGGTTGAGATTTGGACTTGAGAATTTATCTCCCCTCTCTTATCATTGAGATAATGTGATAGGGTACGCTCATCTTGGCAATTCAGAGAAATCGATACTCGGTACCTGCAATCTGCATAAAATATATGCATGTACAAGTACAATATATACTAAACTAAATAGGCAATGACAAGAAGTGGTGCATCGTGTAGATCCCAACTAGTAGATGACTACGACTCCCTTCCTTAACCACATCAGACACACCATACAAAAGCAAACACACAAAGCAAACACACACACCATACACATGCAAGTATGTAGTAAGTATTCATAAGAAAACACATATGATAATAAATCATCTTACTAATCATCATTAATAACTGCAAACACTGAAAATAATCATCATACATACATGAAATATAGAGTCTAAGTAATCTCATCACATATCAACTGAATCCATAGCACAATATTTGATAATCTCATAATAATGTTGCTAACCATCAACATGAAACTAGCTCTAAAAGAGTTCAGAAATGATAACAAAATGTGAACTAGGATAGGCACTACGTCCACCCCCCTTGGGATTAGGCTTACTCTTGGAAGCCTACAAGAATGAGAAGCTAAGATACTCACTATGCGAATCCCATTGAACCCTTTTTCTCCCTACAGGAGAATATGATTCCATTGAATATTTTACAACAGACTTAGAGCAATATGATTTTGGTTTAATAGTAAACCAAAAACTATATTGATCCAACATCATTCTTTTAACAACTACTAAAATATATCCCTTAATGCTTGCAAAGATAAACAAAGGTATACTATCTTGAAACTTAGATAAAAGATACATGTTTTGCAACTAGAATAAGTTTTCAATTTTCATTTTTGCCTTCGTTTAAGTTTTCAGTAGAATTTTCAATTTTGAAAGCTAAGTGTTGAAGTATGAAAAATATGCAAGTAACAGTTTCAAGTTCTGTTTCAGTTCACCTAATTTTCAAGTTTTCAGTTTGAAAGAGATACACATGATAGTTCAAAGTTTTGTTTTTTTCAACTAGTTAATAACTAGTAGCATTCCAATATACCCAGAGCTTCCAATGTTGAAACTCAGGCTCTGATATCAAATGTAATGCCCTGCAAAGGGATTGAAAGAATTAACCTAAATTTTCACTAAGTTTGGTAACATTTTTTTTTTTAAAAAAATGAAATATAAACTGTTCATAACATTTGCATAGTAACGGAAGCAATAGTAACATCCAACTGAAAGTAAACATAACATAATAGATTACATTTTTTAAAGATCCTTTAACATTGTATCACATCTAAACTAACTTTTCATCTAACATCACATCCTTATGAAATAACAATGATGCATCCAACATTCTTAAACCATATACAAGTGTCCTTTTAGTAATCCCATTTTAGATTGCTCAATCATCCACTGTACATGTTACAAGGTATGAAAAAGCTTAAAAGAATAAACATTCATATAAATAAAGTACATCATCATCCAATATTAATCCATAATGCAATCACATAAATGAAATCACAAATCATACATCATCACAAAAGATATAAACATCCATTACAAGAGATAACCATATATCACAAACATAAATAACTAAGTGCACAGTTCTTTCCAACTGTAAATAGCATCATTAGACCATCGTGGGCTCTAGCCATCCCTCCGTGCGTAACATCTCAAATCATCGAAGAGATCATCGATATTAACATAGTAGAAATATCACTCCTAACATATACAACATCATATGTAGAAAGTAATCTAACATGTAAATATAAGCATAAGATAACACCATCTAACATATGCTAATCATCAATGAAAGGATACATATCCACCATCACGAAGGACACATCAGCCATGATGTCTCAATGAATCTCAAATGATAAGAGTGGAAAATACACTACCACCCAACTGCATGGTACCTAAATGGTCCACTCCCACCGTGCTAAGGAGATAATCTCAAGTATCAAATAGGCTATCAATCCAAAAAGCATAAATCTCTAAAGTCCAGGAATCCTAAAATATACTATTCAAAGGTTCAATCACACAAAATCGACATCTAATTCTCACAGGCACAAAATGACATGTAAGAAACCTACTATGCAAGTAGGAAAGTGTCATCGCAATTATCACGTACAAGTTACCTTGGCAGTTAGCTAAACTCCACGGGTCCATACTGATCTCATGTGGCCACTAGTATCCTCTCATACTAACGAGGCATACTACAAAATGCAAGGTCGCAACCATGCATTCTCACTACTCCCATCCTAGCCTGTACAAGCACTCAAAGCATGGGCGAGAATCAAAATAATTATCTTTTTAGGTTCATTTAATCTTCATTTAGTGTGTAAATGTTATCACTTATTAACCAAACTTACAATAAATTACCGTGGCAGCCACTTAGGGCTCCGACCCCCATTGCAAGCTACTTCTCGACACTACAAGTAGATAACCTACCCTAAGCTCATGGAATCATAAAATCACCACAGTCTTGTACAAGCGATTGTAAAAAAAATCTAAAAGATAATCCATAAAAAGAATCATCAAATATCCACAATATAAGCATCAAATATTTATAATAAGAATTATCAAATCTTCAAGATAAAAATCATCAAATCTCCATGAGCATTCGAAAAGCATCCATAGAAAATCATGACCACAACAGTTCTCTATTGGCAACTGAAGGCATCACTGATAATCATAAGTATCAATTGGTTCTCAATAACCAAAATACATTTCAAAATAAATCACCATATCCATTGGTTCTTCAACAAGCAACTAAGAATATCTCAAAATTATACTAATCGAAGACTCCAAAATGGTTGAGTCAAACATGTCACAACATGACATCATCAAAAAATAAATCCACATTTCAGTCCTATCATGGCGACTACAAAGAAATCCAAGGATAACTAATTGATGACTCAAAAATGGTTAGTTCAAGTGTCTCATACACATACATCTCAGCTTCACACATGAAGACTGATGAACAATAACAATCAGTAAATACAAACATTTCATAGAGCATACGATCACATAACCATGGTTGGGCTTATAAAGATCGAGACCAAATAAGATCAACATGCCATCACATCTCATAACCCCCGAGCCTCCAGTAACAACCTAAGACTAGTCAACACTAGTCAACCCAAAACTCAAAACAAAAAGCATAGAGAATGCACGATGCAAACACATGTTTTGGTTTTGCTAAAATCTCATAGTTGAATCAAGTGTAGGAGTTTCCAGTTTTCTATTTGTAAGTATACTTTCAAGTGTCTTAAGTTTCATCATTTGACCTACAAGTCAACCCAATTGTTCCCCGATAGCATTATCCTTCCATTATTAAGAATTACATTCTAATAATAACTTAAGGATAACTATTTACTCATTAAACTAATCATCATTAAATTTTCATAATTTATCTATTATCCATATTCTAATTGATTAACCTTTCAACTTTTCTAAGATCATTATTCGTTATATTATAAAAGGACCAATTATCATTCTTCGAATAAGAGATTATAACTTTATTTATCTCAATCCATTAACATAGGTAAACCATCCATGACCTATTAACATCTTATTAGTTTTCAATTATAAACTTAATTAAGTATTACTAAAGTTTGAGTCTTTGAATTTAATCGTCACCATAATTGACAACCATACAATATCTAAAGTCATAATTCAAGTCATAAGAATAAGACCTATCAACTTCAATATAGATAATCTACAATCTCGTTAAAAGAATTATATCAAATAAATCTCTATTACATAACTTAATTATTAACTAAATCTAATTAACTCTCATTAATTGATTTAATTAATAATTTTATAACCATAGCAACGTTCTAATTAACATCAGTTGACTAATAACTAACTAGCAACATTCTAACTAACATCAGTTGACTAATAATTGATAATCTTTCAAATTATTAACCAATTCAATTTGATTAATATCTTTACAGTAATTCAATCATTAACTAATCTTTTTTAGAGTAACTCTGTTCGTATTAGTTGATAACTATTTAAACTATTTATACTATTATTTATTAATAATTTTTTAGACCCAACAAACATTAATAAATAATAAACTTATCACAACTATAAATAATCAATCTGGAGAACTTTTACATAGAACTTCATTAGCTAACTCTTAATACCATTAAGGTATTTAAACGTATTAACCAATAACATAATAATTCAATCTTAATTCAATATCATTTAGAATTTTTAAATTTAAATCAACATAATATAAATTATCATCTTAAAATTATTTATTCAATATTCAAATCAACCATTAGACTCCATTTTCTAATTGTTCTAATAATATTTTGTCTATATAAAAGTTGTTTGAAAAAGATCCCTATCACAAACCAATAAGACTCATTCTAAATTTAAGATGAATAATTTTCAAATTCTTAGCATTATCATTTTCATTAAACAACTCTAAAATTCTTTAATAGTACTCAATATATATTATAAAAATTCCACTATATAAACTATATTAAAATATCTTTTCTTTTAATCCATTTACTTAGATTGACTAATAATTAATTACACTTCTTCTACTAGTAACTAATCTTAATTAAATTTAATTTATTTAAATTAGATAATAAACCATATAAAACTAATGCATATTAATACGATTCTAATAAAGAAATATTACAATAATATCTTTAATTTATTTCATGCTTTGATATATATATTATTTTTGTAAAGTTTAAGCATAAAGAACTCTTAGTTATGGGAAATGGAGAAATATCTGTCCCTAAATAAAATAGTCCCAGTACGACGACCATATCTCCCTAATGAACTGTTGGATCAGACTGAAATTTAAATATGTTGGAGAGAGCCAAGTTGCGCCAATTCTGACTAGAGTGATCGAATAAATTCGATCATAATAAAAAGTTATGAATGACTGAATTCAGGTCTATCCAAAGGGCAGTGACAAGACAATTTGTGATGAATTAAGAATTTCTTCTTAAAATAATTATTCTCTAAATTTAACCATAAAAGAGTTTGTTCATATGCATCTAAAAATATAATTGATAGAAAGATTACATCTAATCATTCGAATTTTCACCATAAAATTTCTATTTTAATTCCAAATATGTTCTTACTAATTTAATATAAATTCAAACTCAAACCCGATTAAAATCTAATTTCTTTCTCATTTGGAACTAGGGTTTTTCTATTGTTTTCTTCTCATCCAAATAAAATATCTAGATTTCAATTTCAAATACAAAGAGTATTCAGATAAATAAAACAGATATGATGAAGACAAGAAGAGAAAGAGTGCAAAAGGAATATGAGAATATCACGAGTGCACCTGAACACTGATGCTAATTTTCTATGCCTCAAAAATCCATAGAAAATCCCTTCCTTCTCCATCATTCGCAATTCTTCCAAGAATCCAAGCCGATCGAATCCTCCAAGTGATTAGAAGTGCTAGAAGGAGCATAGAAGCAAGTAGAAAATATATGAGCATATGAATCTTCTCCCATGCATGTAAGCTTTGAAGCTTCTATTTTAGCTTGTAGCTCGTGGCTTCCATTAAGCTTGTAGCTTCCATTAAGTTTTTATTTTATTTTTTTAAAGCTTCTATGAATGCTTGGATATCAAGAGCTCTCAAGAAACCTTTGGAATGCTTCTTGAAACAACTGGAAGGTGTCACTAATTAAGCATGGGTCTTTTCCAACCTTTTTGATGAGTCATAGAGTTGTAGACACCTTGTGCTTAATTGATGCACTAACCCTCGTGTTGTTGACACATGTTAATTCTCATGCAAGCTTATAACTCCAATTTACTTTACTCTTTCCAATTTAATTTATTTATTAAGTCTCATGCACTAACTTTAATATCTCCACTTTTTAATCTTAATATATTTATATTTTAATCATATGAGATTTAGAATCTTTTAATAATTTAAAATATATTTTTCACTTTTAAATTTCATTTTCCAAAACTTTATTGCAAAAATATTTATTAGCTTTAATAGTAATATTATTTAGTCATTTATTTTAAAATGAGCTCCAAATATATTATTATTAAAATAAATAATGTCACATTCAGAATTTAATATTATAACTTTTATCTTCCAATTTAATTATTTTATTTTCAAATTTAAATATTTTATTTAATTAATTTTCTAATTAATTAAATAAAATAAATATTAAAATATCATATTAATTTTTTATTTAATTAAACCATTAATTAAATCTTTTAATTAGGCTTAATTAATAGAAAATACTCCGAAGACTCACAAAGGTAAAAATACGAAAAACTCATCATAGCCAAAATACATACAAATCAAACCAAGGGGTTTATATCACAAATTACATCATCTGACATATTCGGAGGGTACTCAACTTAGATACTTATCCTAATTTTTTCAATTAGAACAAATGGCTTAAAGGGTTGAGATTTGGACTTGAGAATTTATCTCCCCTCTCTTATCATTAAGATAATGTGATAGGGTACGCTCATCCTGGCAATTCAGGAAAGTCGATACCCAGTACCTGCAACCTACATAATAATTATGCATGTACAAGAATAATATATACTAAACTAAACAAGCAATAGCAAGAAGTGGTGCATCGTGTAGATCCTAACTAGTAGGTGACTACGACTCATTTCCTTAACCACATTAGACACACCATACAAAAGCAAACACACAAATCAAACATGCACACCATACACATGCAAGTATTGCGTAAGTATCTATAACAAAACACATATGATAATAAATCATCTTACTAATCATCATTAATAACTGCAAACACTGAAAATAATCATCATACATACATGAAATGTAGAGTCTAAGTAATCTCATCACATATCAACTGAATCCATAGCACAATATCTGATAATCTCATAATAATGTTACTAACCATCAACATGAAACTAGCTCTAAAAGAGTTCAGCAATGATAACAAAATGCGAACTAAGGGTAGGCACTACACTTTCTTAAAATTCATCAATGGTTGAGATCGATTTCAATCAACGGTCAGGATTAAAGGTGAAGTTCAGTCATAAAGGAAAATTTTCAAATTAAAGGGAGTTAACAGATTTAATTTGAGTAAAATAAGGAGTTAATTGATTCAATTTGAGTAGAGAAAGGAGTTAACTGATTTAACTCATTTTTTATCAATAGTGAACTGAAAATTTCCCTTTTTGAACTAAAGAGAGATTTTTTGAGATATTTAATTTAATAAAATGAGATATGCTTTCATAATTACTTTTTCTATTTAATTAAGTAATCTTTAATTAATTAGAGACACTTTTCTTATTTAATTAAATAACTTCATTTAATTAATTATGAATGGCTTCTCATTTAATTAAATAACTTTGTTTAATTAATTAGAAGTAAGTACTCCATTTAATTAAATAATTTCATTTAATTATTTCAAAATTCTTCTTAAAACTAGTGAACTCAAGTCAACCGTTGTCAAATCTGGTCAACTTTTGATCAAACTTGATCTTTGCGTATGTGAATATGAGCAAACATGAGTATGAATTCCAGCAACAATTCGATGCAAATTCTCATTCAACCTTTCAAAATGAAGAGATGAGGGTCTCTTAAATAGACTTTCTTGGAATTCATGAACGGTTGAGATCGATTTCAATCAACGGTCAAGATTAAAGGTGAAGTTCAATCATAAATGGAGATTTCCAAATTAAAGGGAGTTAATAGATTTAATTTGAGTAAAATAAGGAGTTAAATGATTCAATTTGAGTAGAAAAAGGAGTTAACTGATTTAACTCATTTTTTATCAATAGTGAACTGAAAAATTTCCTTTTTGAACTGAAGAGAGATTTTGTTGAGATATTTAATTTAATAAAATGAGATATGCTCTCATAATTACTTTTTCTATTTAATTAAGTAATCTTTAATTAATTAGAGACACTTTTCTTATTTAATTAAATATATTCATTTAATTAATTAGGAATGGCTTCTCATTTAATTAAATAACTTTGTTTAATTAATTAGAAGTAAGTAATCCATTTAATTAAATTAATTCGTTTACTTATTTCAAAATTCTTTTCGAAACTAGTCAACTCAAGTCAACTGTGGTAAAATCTGGTCATCTTTTGGTCAAACTTGATCTTTGTGTATGTGAATATGAGCAAATGTGAGTATGAATTCTAGCAACAATTCGATGCAAATTCTCATTTTACCTTTCAAAATAAAGAGATGAGGGTCTCTTAAACAGACTTTACTGGAATTCATCAACGGTTGAGATCGATTTCAATCAACGGTTAGGATTAAAGGTGAAGTTCATTCATAAAGAAAGATTTCCAAACTAAAGGGAGTTAACAGATTTAATTTGTGTACTATAAGGAGTTAACTAATTCAATTTGAGTAGAAAAAGGAGTTAACTGATTTAACTCATTTTTTATCAATAGTGAACTGAAAATTTTCCTTTTTGAACTGAAGAGAGATTTTGTTGAGATATTTAATTTAATAAAATGAGATATGCTCTCATAATTACTATTTCTATTTAATTAAATAATCTTTAATTAATTAAAGACACTTTTCTTGTTTAATTAAATAACTTCATTTAATTAATTTGGAATGGGTTCTCATTTAATTAAATAACTTTGTTGAATTAATTAGAAGTAAGTACTTCATGTAATTGAATAATTTAGTTTAATTATTTTAAAAAAAATTTCGAAACTAGTCAACTCAAGTCAATCGTGGTTAAATCTGATCAAATTTTGGTCAAACTTGATTTTTGCGTATGTGAATATGAGCAAATGTGAGTATGAATTCTAGCAACGATTCGATGCAAATTCTCATTCAACCTTTCAAAATGAAGAGATGAGGGTCTCTTAAATAGACTTTCCTGAAATTCATCAACAGTGGAGATCGATTTCAATCAACGTTCAGGATTAAAGGTGAAGATCAGTCATAAAGGGAGATTACCAAATTAAAGGGAGTTAATAGATTTAATTTGAGTAAAATAAGGAGTTAACTAATTCAATTTGAGTAGAAAAAGGAATTAACTAATTTAACTCATTTTTTATCAATAGTGAACTGGAAATTTCTTGTTTTGAAGTGAAGAGAGATTTTGTTGAGATATTTAATTTAATAAAATGAGATATCCTCTCAAAATTTACTTTTTCTATTTAATTAAATAATCTTTAATTAATTTGAGACACTTTTCTTATTTAATTAAATAACTTCATTTAATTAATTAGGAATGGCTTCTCATTTATTTAAATAAATTTGTTTAATTAATTAGAAGTAAGTACTCCATTTAATTAAATAATTTCTTTTAAATATTTAAAATTCTTTTTTGAAACTAGTCAACTCAAGTCAACCGTAGTTAAATCTGGTCAACTTTTGGTCAAACTTGATCTTTGCATATGTGAATATGAGCAAATGTGAGTATGAATTCCAGCAACAATTTGATGCAAATTCTCATTCAAACTTTCAAAATGAAAAGATGAGGGTCTCTTAAATAGACTTTACTGAAATTCATCAACAGTTGAGATCGATTTCAATAAACAGTCAGGATTAAATATAAAGTTCAGTCATAAAAGACGATTTCTAATTTAAAGGGAGTGAATAGATTTAATTTGAGTAAAATAAGGAGTTAACTGATTCAATTTGAGTAGAAAAAGGAGTTAACTGATTTAACTCATTTTTTATCAATATTAAACTGGAAATTTCTCTTTCTGAACTGAAAAGAGATTTTGTTGAGATATTTAATTTAATAAAATGAGAAATACTGTAATAATTACTTTTTCTATTTAGTTAAATAATCTTTAATTAATTACACTTTTCTTATTAAATTAAATATCTTCATTTAACTAATTAGGAATGGCTTCTCATTTAATTAAATAACTTTTTTTAATTAGTTAGAAGTAAGTACTCCATTTAATTAAATAATTTCATTGAATTATTTCAAAATTCTTTTCGAAACTAGTCAACTCAAGTCAACCGCAGTTAAATCTGGTAAAATTTTTGTCAAACTTGATCATTGCATATGTGAACATGAGCAAATGTGAGTATGAATTTCAGCAACAATTCGATGCAAATTCTCATTCAACCTTTCAAAATGAAGAGATGAGGGTCTCTTAAATAGACTTTCCTAGAATTCATCAATAGTTGAGATCAATTTCAATCAACGGTTAGGATTAAACGTGAAGTTCAGTCATAAAGAGAGATTTTCAAATTAATGGGAGTTAAAAAATTTAATTTGAGTAAAATAAGGAGTTAACTGATTCAATTTGAGTAGAAAAAGAAGTTAACTAATTTAACTCATTTTTTATCAATAGAGAACTAGAAATTTCCCTTTTTGAACTAAAGAGAAATTTTGTTGATATATTTAATTTAATAAAATGAGATATGCTCTCATAATTACTTTTTCTATTTAAATAAATAATTTTTAATTAATTAGAGGCACTTTTCTTATTTAATTAAATAACATCATTTAATTAATTAAGAATGGTTTCTCATTTAATTAAATAACTTTGTTTAATTAATTAGAAGTAAGTAGTCCATTTAATTAAATAATTTTGTTTAATTATTTCAAAATTCTTTTCGAAACTAGTCAACTCAAGTAAATCATAGTTAAATCTAGTCAACTTTTGGTCAAACTTGATCTTTGCGTATGTGAATATGAGCAAATGTGAGTATGAATTTCAGCAACAATTCGATGCAAATTCTCATTCAAGCTTTCAAAATGAAGAGATGAGGGTCTCTTAAATAGACATTCCTGAAATTCATCAACGGTCGAGATCGATTTCAATCAACGGTCAGGATTAAATGTGAAGTTCAGTCATAAAGGGAGATTTCCAAATTAAAGGGAGTTAACAGATTTAATTTGAGTAAAATAAGGAGTTAACTGATTCAATTTGAGTAGAAAAAAGAGTTAACTGATTTAACTCATTTTAGATCAATAGTGAACTGAAAATTTTCCTTTTTGAACTGAAGAGAGATATTGTTGAGATATTTAATTTAATAAAATGAGATATGCTTTCATAATTACTTTTTCTATTTAATTAAATAATCTTTAATTAATTAGAGACACTTTTCTTATTTAATTAAATAACTGCATTTCATTAATTAGCGATGGTTTCTCATTTAATTAAATAACTTTGTTTAATTAATTAGAAGTAAGTACTCCATTTAATTAAATAATTTTTTTTAATTATTTCAAAAAAAATTTCGAAACTAGTCAACTCAAGTCAACCGTGGTTAAATATGGTCAACTTTTGGCCATACCTGATCTTTGCATATGTGAATATGAGCAAATGTGAGTATGAATTCTTGCAACAATTCGATGCAAATTTTCATTCAACCTTTCAAAATAAAGACATGAGGGTCTCTTAAATAGACTTTTCTAAAATTCATCAACGGTTGAGATTGATTTCAATCAACGGTCAGGATTAAAAGTGAAGTTCAGTTATAAAGGGAGATTTCCAAATTAAAGAGAGCTAACAGATTTAATTTGAGTAAAATAATGAGTTAATTGATTCAATTTGAGCAGAAAATGGAGTTAACTGATTTAACTCATTTTTGATCAATAGTGAACTGAAAATTTCCCTTTTTGGACTGAAGAGGAATTTTGTTGAGATATTTAATTTAATAAAATGAGATATGCTCTCATAATTACGTTTTCTATTTAATTTAATAATCTTTAATTAATTAGAAACAATTTTCTTATTTAATTAAATAACTTCGTTTAATTAATTAGGAATGGCTTCTCATTTAATTAAATAACTTTCTTTAATTAATTAAAAGTAAGTACTCCATTTAATTAAATAATTTCATTTAATTATTTTAATTTTTTTTCGAAACTAGTCAACTCAATTCAACTGTAGTTAAATCTGATCAACTTTTGGTCAAACTTGATCTTTGCATATGTGAATATGAGCAAATGTGAGTATAAATTCCAGCAACAATTCGATGCAAATTCTCATTCAACCTTTCAAAATGAAGAGATGAGGGTCTCTTAAATAGACTTTCCTGAAATTCATCAACGGTTGAGATCGATTTGAATCAACGGTCAGGATTAAAAGTGAAGTTCAGTCATAAAGAGAGATTTCCAAATTAAAGGGAGTTAACAGATTTAATTTGAGTAAATGAGTAGAAAAAAGAGTTAACCGATTTAACTCATTTTTTATCAATAGTGAACTAGAAATTTCTCTTTTTGAACTGAAGAGAGATTTTGTTGAGATATTTAATTTCATAAAATGAGATATGCTCTCATAATTACTTTTTTTATTTAAATAAATAATCTTTAATTAATTAGAGGCACTTTTCTTATTTAATTAAATAACATCATTTAATTAATTAGGAATGGCTTCTCATTTAATTAAATAACTTTATTTAATTAATTAGAAGTAAATACTCCATTTAATTAAATAATTTTGTTTAATTATTTCAAAATAAATTTTGAAACTAGTCAACTCAAGTAAACCATGTTAAATCTGGTCAACTTTTGGTCAAACTTGATCTTTGCGTATGTGAGCATGAGCAAATGTGAGTATGAATTCTAGCAACAATTCGATGCAAATTCTCATTCAACCTTTCAAAATGAAGATATGAGGGTCTCTTAAATAAACATTTTTGAAATTTATCAACGGTCGAGATCGATTTCAATCAACGGTCATGATTAAAGGTGAAGTTCAGTCATTAAGGGAGATTTTCAAATTAAAGAGAGTTAACAGATTTAATTTGAGTAAAATAAGGAGTTAACTGATTCAATTTGAGTAGAAAAAAGAGTTAACTAATTTAACTCATTTTTTATCAATAGTGAACTGAAAATTTCCCTTTTTGAACTGAAGAGAGATTTTGTTGAGTTATTTAATATAATAAAATGAGATATGCTCTCATAATTACTTTTTCTATTTAATTAAATAATCTTTAATTAATTAGATACACTTTTCTTATTTAATTAAATAAATAAATTTCATTAATTAGGAATGACTTCTCATTTAATTAAATAACTTTGTTTAATTAATTAGAAGTAAGTACTCCATTTAATTAAATAATTTTTTTAAATTATTTCAAAATTCTTTTCGAAACTAGTTAACTCAAGTCAACCGTGGTTGAATCTGGTCAACTTTTGGTCAAACCTAATTTTTGCGTATGTGAATATGAGAAAATTTGAGTATGAATTTCAGCAACAATTCGATGCAAATTTTCATTCAACCTTTCAAAATGAAGAGATGAGGGTCTCTTAAATAGACTTTCTTGGAATTCATCAACGGTTGAGATCGATTTCAATCAACGGTCGGGATTAAAGGTGAAGTTCAGTCATATAGAGAGATTTCCAAATTAAAGAGAGTTAACAGATTTAATTTGCGTAAAATAAGGAGTTAACTGATTCAATTTGAGTAGAAAAAGGAGTTAACTGATTTAACTCATTTTTGATCAATAGTGAAATGGAAATTTTCTTTTTTGAACTGAAGAGAGATTTTGTTAAGATATTTAATTTAATCAAATGAGATATGCTCTCATCATTACTTTTTCTATTTAATTAAATAATCTTTAATTAATTATAGACACCTTTCTTATTTAATTAAATAATTTCATTTAATTGATTATGAATGGCTTCTTATTTAATTAAATAACTTTGTTTAATTAATTAGAAGTAAGTACTCCACTTAATTAAATAATTTCATTTAATTATTTCAAAATTCTTTTCGAAACTAGTCAACTCAAGTCAACCATGGTTAAATCTAGTCAACTTTTGGTCAAACTTGATCTTTGCGTATGCGAATATGAGAAAATGTGAGTATGAATTCCAACAACAATTCGATGCAAATTCTCATTCAACCTTTCAAAATGAAGAGATGAGGGTCTCTTAAATAGACTTTCTTGGAATTGATCAACGGTTGAGATCGATTTCAATCAACGGTCAGGATTAAATATGAAGTTCAGTCATAAAGGGAGATTTTTGAATTAAATGGAGTTAACAGATTTAATTTGAGTAAAATAAGGAATTAATTGATTCAATTTGAGTAGAAAAATGAGTTAACTAATTTAACTCATTTTTGATTAATAATGAACTGTAAATTTCCCTTTTTGACCTGAAGAGAAATTTTGTTGAGATATTTGATTTAATAAAATGAGATATGCTCTCATAATTACATTTTCTATTTAATTAAATAATCTTTAATTAATTAGAGACACTTTTCTTATTTAATTAAATAACTTCATTTAATTAATTAGAAATGGATTCTCATTTAATTAAATAACTTTGTTTAATTCATTAGAAGTAAGTACTCCATTTAATTAAATAATTTCGTTTAATTATTTCAAAATTCTTTTCAAAATTAATCAACTCAAGTCAACCGTGGTTAAGTCTGGTCAACTTCTGGTCAAACTTAATCTTGCATATGTGAATATGAGCAAATGTGAGTATGAATTCTAGCAAGAATTCGATGCAAATTCACATTCACCCTTTCAAAATGAAGAGATGAGGGTCTCTTAAATAGACTTTCCTGGAATTCATCAATGGTTGAGATCAATTTCAATCAACGGTCAAGATTAATGGTCAAGTTCAGTCATAAAGGGAGATTTCAAAATTAAAGGGAGTTAACAGATTTATTTTGAGTAAAATAAAGAGTTAACTGATTCAATTTGAGTAGAAAAAGCAGTTAATTGATTTAACTCATTTTTGATCAATAGTGAACTGAAAATTTCCCTTTTTGAATTAAAGAGAGATTTTGTTGAGATATTTAATTTAATAAAATCAGATATGCTCTCATAATTACTTTTTCTATTTAATTAAATAATCTTTAATTAATTAGAGACACTTTTCTTATTTAATTAAAAAACTTCATTAAATTAATTAAGAATGGCTTCTCATTTAATTTAATTACTTTGTTTAATTAATTAGAAGTAAGCACTCCATTTAATTAAATAATTTCGTTTAATTATTTCAAAATTCTTTTCGAAACTAGTCAACTCAAGCCAACCGTGGTTAAATCTAGTCAACTTTTGCTCAAATTTGATATTTGCGTATGTGAATATGAGCAAATGTGAGTATGAATTCTAAGAACAATTCGATGCAATTTCTCATTCAACCTTTCAAAATGAAGAGATGAGGGTCTCTGAAATAGACTTTTCTGGAATTCATCAACGATTGAGATCGATTTCAATCAACGGTCAGGATTAAAGGTGAATTTCAGTCATAAAGGGAGATTTCCAAATTAAAAGGAGTTAACAAATTTAATTTGAGTAAAATAAGGAGTTAAATTATTCAATTTGAGTAGAAAAATGAGTTAACCGATTTAACTCATTTTTTTATCAATAGTGAACTAAAAATTTCCATTTTTGAACTGAAGAGAGATTTTGTTGAGATATTTAATTTAATAAAATGAGATATGCTCTCATAATTCTTTTTCTATTTAATTAAATAACTTTGTTTAATTAGTTAGAAGTAAGTACTCCATTTAATTAAATAATTTCGTTTAATTATTTCAAAATTCTTTTCAAAACTAGTCAACTCAAGTCAACCATGGTTAAATCTGGTCAACTTTTGGTCAAACTTGATCTTTGCATATGTGAATATGAGCAAATGTGAGTATGAATTCCAGCAACAATTCGATGCAAATTCTCATTCAGCCTTTAAAAATGAAGAGATGAGGGTCTCTTAAATAGACTTTTTTGGAATTCATCAACGATTGAGATCAATTTCAATAAACGGTTAGGATTAAAGGTGAAGTTCAGTCATAAAGGAAGATTTCCAAATTAAAAGGAGTTAACAGATTTAATTTGAGTAAAATAAGGAGTTAACTGATTCAATTTGAGTAGAAAAAGGAGTTAACTCATTTAACTCATTTTTTATCAGTAGTGAACTAAAAAGTTCCATTTCTGAACTGAAAAGAGATTTTGTTGAGATATTTAATTTAATAAAATGAGATATGCTCTCATAATTAATTTTTTTATTTAATTAAATAATCTTTAATTTATTAAAGACACTTTTCTTATTTAATTAAATTACTTCATTTAATTAATTAGGAATGGCTTCTTATTTAATTAAATAACTTTGTTTAATTAATTAGAAGTAAGTACTCCATTTAATTAAATAATTTCATTTAATTATTTCAAAATTCTTTTCGAATCTAGTCAACTCAAGTCAACCGTGGTTAAATCTTTTCAACTTTTGGTCAAACTTGATCTTTACGTATGTGAATATGAGCAAATGTGAGTATGAATTTCAGCAACAATTCGATGCAAATTATCATTCAACCTTTCAAAATGAAGAGATGAGGGTCTCTTAAATAGACTTTCTTGGAATTCATCAACGGTTGACATCGATTTCATTCAACAGTTAGGATTAAAGGTGAAGTTCAGTCATAAAGGGAAATTTCCAAATTAAAGGGAGTTAACAGATTTAATTTGAGTAAAATAAGGAGTTAACTGATTCAATTTGAGTAGAAAAAAGAGTTAACTTGTAATGCCCCGCCAAGGGATCCAAAGAATTAACCTAAAATTTCACTAAGTTTGGTAATATTTTTTTTTTTTAAAAATAACATGAAACTAAATACCACATATAACTTGTACATAATAACGGAAGCAATAGTAATGTCCATCTAAAACTAAACATAACATACATAACCAATTTCATTCTTTAAGAATCCCTTAACGTTGAGTTACATCTAAATTAACTAACATACATGAGTCCATCTAGTGCAACATCCACATGAAATAATAATGATAAGTCCAATGTTCATATATTACATTTCCAAATGCTCAATCATCCACTATACATGTCACAGGGTATGAAGGCTTAAAAGAATATAAATATGTGAAATAAGATACATCAAAGACAATCACATGATACACATGATACATCATCATAGAATACATATACATCCATCGCAAGATCAAACATAACTAACTAAGTGCACGGTTCCTCCCAATCGTTAATAGCATCATTAGACCATCATGGGCCCTAGCCATCTCTCCGTGCATAACATCCCAAATCACCGAAGAGATCATCGATATTAATATAGTAGGAATGTCACTCCTAACATATACAACATCATATGTAGAAAGTAATCTAATATGAAAATATAAGCATAAAATAACATCATCTAACATATGCTAATCATTAATGAAAGAATACATATCCACCATCACGAAGGACGCATCAGCCACGATGTCTCAATGAATCTCAAATGATAAGAGTGGAAAATACACTACCACCCGACCGCGTGGTACCTAAGTGGTCCACTCACACCGTGCTGAGGAGATAATCTCAAGTCTCAAAGAGGTTATCAAAATCACATAGCATAAATCTCTAAAATCCAGGAATCCTAAAAGTATACTAACTCAAAGGTTCCAATCACAAAACTGACATCTAATCCCAGAGGCACACAATGACATGTAGGAACCTACTATGCAAGCAGGAAAGTGTCATCGCATTTATCACGTACAAGTTACCCTGGCAGTTAGCTAAACTCCACAAGTCCATACTGATCTCATCCAGCCACTAGTATCCTCTCATACTGACAAGGCATACTATGGAATGCAAGGTCACAACCATGCGTTCTCACTACTCCCATCCTAGCCTATACAAGCACTCAAGGCATGGGCGAGAATCAAAACTCTTATCTTTTTAAGTTCATTCAATTAGTATCAGGGGTGAATGTTATCACTTATTAATCCAACTTACAATGAGTTACCCTGGCAGCCTCTTAGGGCCCCAGCCCCCATTGCAAGCCACTTAATGTCACTACATGCAGATATCCTCCCCTAATGCTCATTAAATCATAAATCTCAAAATCACAAAAATAATCTATAAAAAAATCATCAAATATGCATAAAAGCATCAAATCCCCATGAGCAAACATCCATAGAAAATCATGACCAGAACAGCTCTCTATTGGCAACTGAAGCATTATTGATAATCAAAAGTATCCAATGGTTCTCAATAACCAAAATATATCTCAAACACACTGAACGAAAACTTCAAAAATGGTTGAGTCAAACATGTCACAACATGACATCATCAAGGATAAATCCACATTTCAGTACCATCATGGCGACTAGAAAATAACCAAGGATAATTGATCGATGACCAAAAATAATGGTTAAGTCAAGTGTCTCATCTATAACAATTAGTATTACAACCAATACATAGAGTATTCCATCACATAACCATGGTTGGGTTCATAAAGATCGAGATTAAAACAACATCATGACATCACAATCACATAACTCCCAAGCCTCTGGTAGACGTCCTATACTAGTCAACACTAGTTAACCCAAAACCCAAAACAATAGCATAAGGAATACACAATGTAAACACATGTTTTGGTTTTGCTAAGTTTTTGAATTTTAAAAGTCTCAGTTTACATTTTTTCCAAATTATATTAAGTGGAGAAATTTTACGTTTTTTCTAACCCAAGTATTCGTTTGATAGATAAAAGTTTCTCCATCAGACTCAATTTTTTAATTGATTTATATGACATTGTTTGAAAATTGATATTCTCAATGAGTCAAAAACTTCGATTATATATTCTAATAATTAATCTTAAAAAAAAACTAAGTTTAATTAAATTAATTGTTAATATCTGTTCATAATTGACAAGCTTAATAGCAATATTTTAATCATTAAAAGAGTGATCCATTAATTGAGAACTTTATAATAATCATTTATAGTTAATAATATATATATATACATATATACTTATATATATATATATATATATATATATATATATATATATATATATACATACATATATATATATATACATATATACTAATATATATATATATATGTATGTATATATATATATGTATGTATATATATATATATATATGTATGTATATATATATATATATGTATATATATATATATATACTTGTATATATATAAATATATATACATAAATATACATCTATACATATAAAAAATAACATTTTATAAAACAAAATATAATAATCAAACCGCAATTCGCAAATTGCAAATCGCAAACCGCAAAATTGTGTCACAACCTTGGAAGTCAATTCATATATATCTATATCACTGCACAGAGGAGGTACCGTGCGGGCCTGCGACAGTGTCGCAGAGCCTGCGGTAGCAATGCCACCGACCACTGCCACATATATGTAGTGGGGTTGGGGTATGGGCTCGGCCCTCCCCGCCCACCTCAATTTGCATTAAATATCTTTTTTTTAAAAAAAATCGCTTATGCATTTTTCATTCGCGAGTATGCGATTCGATTTTTAAATAAAGTTCAACGTTTTTCAAAAAATGTTTTCAATTAATGATATTCGTTTTTAAAAGAAAATTAAATATATATATTATATATACATATATATATATATATATATATATATACATATATATATATATATATATATATATATATATATATATACATATATATATATATATATACTTGCAGAATTAAAAAAACATCACAGCATATAATCATGTATACATATTTATATATATAATTGCATATATATGTGTATGTGTGTGTGTGTGTGTGTGTGTGTGTGTGTGTGTGTGCAGATTAAAGAATATAAACATGTATATACACAGTTTATTTAGAGATTCTAATTTTAAGAAATTTCCTATAAACTTTGATCTCAAATTTATTCAATAATTAATCTAATGGATTTGGCTATGAATTAACCCTAGCCCCGTTTTCTCTTTTTTTTTTTTAAATCCATGCATATAAAATTCTCAAATAAATTTAATTGTCCAAATTGAAAATGCATACAATAAAAATATGAAATTCCTTAAAAGACATATGGAAGACACGAAGAAGACAGGAATGCATGATGCGGAAATAGCATAAGAAAAATCACAAGAATCTACCCGGATTCTCATGCTAATTCGCTTTTCCTCAGAAAATCCACAGAGCAAACTCCCTTTCTCAAAATTCTTGAGTCCTCCAATGCTCCAATTGCTCTCCACGCTCCCTCTCTAAGCTTCTACGAATGCCTGAATATAAAGAGCTCTCAAGAAACCTTTGGAATGCTTTCTGAAACTGCTGA
The DNA here is from genome assembly GCA_028749045.1 of Cupressus sempervirens. NCBI lineage: Eukaryota > Viridiplantae > Streptophyta > Pinopsida > Cupressales > Cupressaceae > Cupressus > Cupressus sempervirens. The sequence continues at coordinate 660,724,559 of CM053793.1, forward strand.
AAGGTGTCACCAACTAAGCATGGGTCTTTTCCCACATTTTTGGTGAGTCATAGAGTTGTAGACACCTTGTGCTTAATTGATGCACTAACCCCCATGTTGTTGACACATGTTAATTCCCATGCAAGCTTATAACTCCAATAATTTCTATTTAAATTTTATAATTTTCATTTTAATTTTTATAACTTTTATTATTATTATTTTATTTATTACTTTATTATTATTTTATAATTATTATTAATTTTAATTTCTAGTTTTCTTTTATTTAATTCCTTTCCTCAATAATTCACATTTAATTAATCACAATGAAAATATAAAAGATCATGATATTTTATTAATTTTCTCAAATAAATAATTTATTAATTAAATCTATTTATTAAGACTTAATTAATGGAAAATTCACCGTAGACCTCCAAGCTAAAATATGAAAACCCATCATAGAAAAAATCATACAAAATCAATCTAAAGGATTAGAAATCACGAAATATGTCATCCGACACATTCGGTGGGTATTCAACTCTGATACTTGTCCTAACTCACTAGGACAAATGGTTTTTAGGTTTGGGATTTGGACTTGAGAATATATCTCCATTCTCTTATCATTGAGATAGTATAATAGGGTACGCTCATCCTGGCAATTCAGGGAAGTCGATACCCAGTACCTGTAACCTGCAAAAAAAACTATGCATGTACATACAATATATAATGCTAAGCTAAACAGACAATGGCAAGAAGTGGTGCATCTTGTAGATCCCAACTAAGCAGGTGACTACGACTCCCTTCCTTAATCACATCAAAAATGAAATACAATAAGAAAATATGCACACCATACACATGCAAGTATGGGGTAAGTAACCATAATAAAACACATGAGATAATAAACCATCTAATTAATCATCATTAATAACTGAAAATGATGTAATGATCATCATACATACATGAAATGTAAAGTCTAAATGATCTCATCATATATCAACTGAATCCCTATCATAATATCTGATAGTGTCAAAACAACACCACTAAACCATCAACATATAACTAGTCTACATAGTCTGATAATAATAGCAACAATAAGTCTAGAAAAGATGTGAACGAGGGTAGGCACTACATCCACCCCCCCTTGAATTAGGCTTACTCCTATAAGCGTACAAACATATATGGATATAACTCCCTCAATCTAGCTGCATCCTCCCAAGTAGCTGAAGAATCATCAGTAAGGTCCCATTGGACCCTTACCTGCTCGATGGTTCGACCCCTGAGGGTCAACCCCCGTTGCTCCAGAATACAAACCAGCTCCAAAGCCAGTTGCCCGTTCTCTACCTGCAACGCATTCTAGTCAAGAACATGCACAATATTAGGAATATACTGCCTAAGCACTGAAACATGGAAAACATCATGAATGCGAGCTAGATTGGGCAGTAGAGCAAGGCGGTAAGCAACCGAGCCAATCCTCTCCAAAATCTCTAATGGTCCCACAAAGCAAGGTGCTAGCTTAGAACCCTTTCTGTACTAGATCAGACTCTTTCGCGGTTGCACTCCCAAGAAAACCTTATCACCCATAGCAAACTGCTTATCAATCCTATCTTCTGCCTATCCTGTGTCATAGTCAAATGCTCATGGATATGCACTACCTATTGCTCCATATCACGAAGCATCTCAGGTCCCAATAGAATGCGATCCTCGAGGCTATCCCAACTCAATGGTTTGTGACAAGGAAATCCATATATTGCCTCAAAAGGTGCCATGCCAATAGAACTATGATACCCATTGTTGTAAGCAAACTCCACTAGGTAGAGATCGATCACATACATCCGTAACATATCTTCCAAAACTTGATTCACCCTCTCTGTCTGACCATCAGTCTCTGGATAATATGCCGAAATAAATTTTAGCTACACTCCAAGCTCATGCTGCAATGATGTCCAAAATGTAGATGTGAATACAGGATCCCTATCAAAAATGATCTTTCTAGGAATACCATGTAATCTCACAATGTCACGCATGAAGACATTCGCTACAGAAGCTGCTGTGTAGGAAGACTTGATCGGTGAAAAATGTGCCACCTTAGTCAATCGATCAATGGTAACCATTATAGCATCATGATGTCGAACTGTCATAGGTAATCCTACTATAAAATAAATGGAGATGATATCTCATTTCCAAGAAGGAATGAGATTAGGCTGCAATAGTCCTATCGAGTGTTGGTGTTCTGCCTTGACTCTTTGACACTCAAGACACCTAGCCACAAAATTTGCAATATCTCGCTTCATCCTGGACCAAAAGAACAAACGTCTCAAATCAGCATGCATCTTTTTGACACCTGGATGTGCTGAGTAAGGTGTATGATGGGCTTCTGCCAGAATCAAGGTGCGAAGCTTATCTAGTAATGGCACATAAATGTTCCACAAATGTCTAAAAATGCCATTTGATTCTCGAACGTAACTTGTAAACTTATCTTCCAAGGGTCTCCCTGAATCTATCTCTCTGCACACTTCCTGATACCAGGAATCCGTAGGAAGTGCCTAAAGAATCTAACTCCTCAAATCCACACTAAGAGTCATCGATGTTACCACATGTCTCATGTGACTCAAAGCATCTGCCACCACATTCTCCTTACCCTAAATGTACCTAACCTCAAAATCATACTCGCATAAAAATTCCATCCATCGTCTCTAGTGAGCATTCAAATTAGACTGAGTAAAAATATAGTGAAGACTACGATGATCACTATGTAGCTCAAATCTTTGCCCCAACAAGAAATGTCTCCACCTTATCAAAGCATGAACTACTGCTGCTAACTCAAGATCATGTGTAGGGTAATTTAACTCATGATCCTTGAGCTTGCGTGATTCATACGTAATCACCCATCCATTTTGCATCAACACTACTCCAATTCCTTCAAGAGAAGCATCCGTACACACCATGAAATCACCTTCTAGATCAGGTACAGCTAAAATCGGTGCACTAGTCAAAAAATCTTTGAGCCTCTGAAATGCTTCCTCACATTTATCTGTCCACACAAACTTCTTACCTTTCCTCTGAAGAGAAGTGATAGGATGTGCTATCCTAGAGAAGTTCTAGACAAATCTGCGATAATAACCAGCTAAACCCATGAAACTATGAATCTCTAACACATTAGTCGAGGTAGGCCAATCTATTATTTTCTGAATCTTTGCAAGATCCACTCAAATACCATCATCTAAGATAACATGCCCTAAATACTGAATCTTCGATTTGAAGAATTCACACTTAGTGGCATTGGCATAAAGTTGATTTCCTTTCAAACACTGCAATACCAACTGCAGGTGTTCCTCATCCCCTTTCTTTGTCTTAGAAAATATCAATATGTCATCAAGAAACACGAGAACAAACTTGTCAAGATATGATCAAAAAACACCATTCATCAAACTCATGAACACTGATGGAGCATTAGTCAACCCAAAAGGTACCACTGTGAACTCATAATGCCCATAGCGCATTCGAAAAGTGATCTTGTGAATATCTGCTTCCTTTGGCCAGAAATTCCTCTAGCTGAAGACATAGCACACCCAGTTCCTAAGTACTCATACAATAAGGAGCTTTAGAGATAGGCTTCGCTCCGAGAATTAGATCAATGCTAAAATCAATGTCCCTCTTTGGAGGCATGCCTGGAATCTCACTTGGAAAGACATCTGTGTACTCCTGTAAAATCAAGTGATCTAAAGTCTTCATCATAGGATCTTCCTCATCAAGATCAGTTACCATAACAAAAAATATCTGACATCCCCAATTATACAGTTATTCAAACCCCTAATAAAGAGTTTTGTCAACTGAGCTGAATTTTCACTGAACCCTAAAAAAGGCATAAGCTCATAAAACTTACGCTCATACTCTGTCACTAACAAAGTGTACTGCTTGAGATTATGAAACTCATCTGCCCTTTGTAGTTTCCATTCCTCTGGTAGGAATCATTCACGAAAACTCTCTAAGAATAGTTCTCACGTGACACTACTCATATAAATTCCCAGCTTCTTCTCCTCAATCATCCACCAAGTGGCCCCAAAATTCTCTAAATTAGTGATCGCAAATCTAGCCTTAACATTGCTATCAAAATCTTGCATGGAAAAAATCCTGTTGAGGGAAATCAGCCACTGCTCAGCCACATAACCAGAACCTTTCCCATTGAAAGGCTTGACCTTGGATGTTGAAAGATCTTTCATCTGAGTGGACATAATGGACCTCTTATGATCCTTCCGAGGACTTTTAGATCTGGGTCTATGCTCTTGTTCTGTCTGATGCACTTTAGGTTGTTCTTGAATAGGAGGTAGACGTTCTGAAATAGTTTGCATCATCTATCTCAGACTAACCTCATCAGACTCAGCTTGGTCCTCTCTACAACTCTCTTCTTGCTGCCTATTAGAGTGCTCTTCCCTGCTCTCTACACGAGCCAATCCCTCATGGGAAAACTCATGGGCATTGACAGCTCTGTCACGACCACGACCTCTTTCTCGGCCTCTACCATGGCCTCTAACAGAAGACCTAGTCCCAAACACCATCCTACAACAGAACAAGGTACTATTACAATAAAACGACACATGTTTGCAATAGACTAAGTTCAATTCTATATTTAGGTTTAAGTAAAATCTCCAGTTTTGAAAACTAAGTGTTGAAGTATGAAAAATATTCAAGTAACAGTTCAGGTTCTATTTCAGTTCACCTAGTTTCAAGTTGAAGAGATACACTTAATAGATCACAATTCTAGTTGTTCCAAAATACCCAGAGCTCTCAATGTAGAAACCTGGCTCTGATACTAAATGTAATGCCCCACCAAGGGATCCAAACAATTAACCTAGAATTTCACTAAGTTTGGTAACTTTTTTTTTTTTTTTTTTTTTTTAAATAACATGAAATCAAATGCCACATGTAACTTGTACATAATAATGGAAGCAATAGCAATGTTCATCTAAAAGTAAAAATAACATACATAACCAATTTCATTCTTTAAGAATCCCTTAACATTGAGTTACATCTAAATTAACTAACATACATGAGTCCATCTAGTACAACATCCACATGAAATAATAATGATAAGTCCAATGTTCATATATTACATTTTCAAATGCTCAATCATCCACTGTACATGTCACAGTGTATGAAGGCTTAAAAGAATATACATATGTGAAATAAGGTACATCATCCTATTCTAATCCATGATACATCAAAGACAATCACATGATACACATGATACATCATCATAGAATACATATACATCCATCATAAGATCAAACATAACAAACTAAGTGCATGGTTTCTCCCAATCGTTAATAGCATCATTAGACCATCGCGAGCCCTAGCCATCCCTCCGTGCATAACATCCCAAATCACCGAAGAGATCATCTGTATTAACATAGTAGGAATGTCACTCCTAACATATACAACATCATATGTAGAAAGTAATCTAACATGCAAATATAAGCATAAGATAACATCATCTAATATATGCTAATCATCAATGAAAGGATACATATCCACCATCATGAAGGATGCATCAGCCACAATGTCTCAATGAATCTCAAATGATAAGAGTGCAAAATACACTACCACCCGACCACGTGGTACCTAAGTGGTCCACTCCCACCATGTTGAGGAGATAATCTCAAGTCCCAAATAGGTTATCAAAATCACATAGCATAAATCTCTAAAATCCAGGAATCCTAAAAGTATACTAACTCAAAGGTTCCAATAAAAAAATTGACATCTAATCCCAGAGGCACACAATGACATGTAGGAACCTACTATGCAAGCAGGAAAGTGTCATCGCATTTATCATGTACAAGTTACCCTGGCAGTTAGCTAAACTCCACGAGTCCATACTGATCTCATGCGGCCACTAGTATCCTCTCATCCTGACAAGGCATACTATGGAATGCAAGGTCGCAACCATGCGTTCTCACTACTCCCATCCTAGCCTATACAAGCACTCAAGGCATGGGCGAGAACCAAAACTCTTATCTTTTTAGGTTCATTCAATTAGTATTAGGTGTGAATGTTATCACTTATTAATCCAACTTACAATGAGTTACCCTGGCAACCTCTTAGGGCCCCGGCCCCCATTGCAAGCCACTTCCCGTCACTACATGTAGATATCCTACCCTAATGCTCATGGAATCATAAATCTCAAAATCACAAAAATAATCCATAATAAAATCATCAAATATGCATAAAACC